>CALYMW010000140.1:0-19867 GCA_944588485.1 Phosphuga atrata | reverse complement strand
ACAAGACTAGACAGACAAGACTAGACAGACAAGACTAGACAGACAAGACTAGGACAGACAAGACTAGACAGACAAGACTAGACAGACAAGACTAGACAGACAAGACTAGACAGACAAGACTAGACAGACAAGACTAGACAGACAAGACTAGACAGACAAGACTAGACAGACAAGACTAGACAGACAAGACTAGACAGACAAGACTAGACAGACAAGACTAGACAGACAAGACTAGACAGACAAGACTAGACAGACAAGACTAGACAGACAAGACTAGACAGACAAGACTAGACAGACAAGACTAGACAGACAAGACTAGACAGACAAGACTAGACAGACAAGACTAGACAGACAAGACTAGACAGACAAGACTAGACAGACAAGACTAGACAGACAAGACTAGACAGACAAGACTAGACAGACAAGACTAGACAGACAAGACTAGACAGACAAGACTAGACAGACAAGACTAGACAGACAAGACTAGACAGACAAGACTAGACAGACAAGACTAGACAGACAAGACTAGACAGACAAGACTAGACAGACAAGACTAGACAGACAAGACTAGACAGACAAGACTAGACAGACAAGACTAGACAGACAAGACTAGACAGACAAGACTAGACAGACAAGACTAGACAGACAAGACTAGACAGACAAGACTAGACAGACAAGACTAGACAGACAAGACTAGACAGACAAGACTAGACAGACAAGACTAGACAGACAAGGACTAGACAGACAAGACTAGACAGACAAGACTAGACAGACAAGACTAGACAGACAAGACTAGACAGACAAGACTAGACAGACAAGACTAGACAGACAAGACTAGACAGACAAGACTAGACAGACAAGACTAGACAGACAAGACTAGACAGACAAGACTAGACAGACAAGACTAGACAGACAAGACTAGACAGACAAGACTAGACAGACAAGACTAGACAGACAAGACTAGACAGACAAGACTAGACAGACAAGACTAGACAGACAAGACTAGACATACAAGACTAGGCAGACAAGACTAGACAGACAAGACTAGACAGACAAGACTAGACAGACAAGACTAGACAGACAAGACCAGACAGACAAGACTAGGCAGACAAGACTAGACAGACAAGACTAGACAGAGAAGACTAGACAGACAAGACTAGACAGACAAGACTAGACAGACAAGACTAGACAGACAAGACTAGACAGACAAGACTAGACAGACAAGACTAGACAGACAAGACTAGACAGACAAGACTAGACAGACAAGACTAGACAGACAAGACTAGACAGACAAGACTAGACAGACAAGACTAGACAGACAAGACTATACAGACAAGACTAGACAGACAAGACTAGACAGACAAGACTAGACAGACAAGACTAGACAGACAAGACTAGACAGACAAGACTAGAGAGACAAGACTAGACAGACAAGACTAGGCAGACAAGACTAGACAGACAAGACTAGACAGACAAGACTAGACAGACAAGACTAGACAGACAAGACTAGACAGACAAGACTAGACAGACAAGACTAGACAGACAAGACTAGACAGACAAGACTAGACAGACAAGACTAGACAGACAAGACTAGACAGACAAGACTAGACAGACAAGACTAGACAGACAAGACTAGACAGACAAGACTAGACAGACAAGACTAGACAGACAAGACTAGACAGACAAGACTAGACAGACAAGACTAGACAGACAAGACTAGACAGACAAGACTAGACAGACAAGACTAGACAGACAAGACTAGACAGACAAGACTAGACAGACAAGACTAGACAGACAAGACTAGACAGACAAGACTAGACAGACAAGACTAGACAGACAAGACTAGACAGACAAGACTAGACAGACAAGACTAGACAGACAAGACTAGACAGACAAGACTAGACAGACAAGACTAGACAGACAAGACTAGACAGACAAGACTAGACAGACAAGACTAGACAGACAAGACTAGACAGACAAGACTAGACAGACAAGACTAGACAGACAAGACTAGACAGACAAGACTAGACAGACAAGACTAGACAGACAAGACTAGACAGACAAGACTAGACAGACAAGACTAGACAGACAAGACTAGACAGACAAGACTAGACAGACAAGACTAGACAGACAAGACTAGACAGACAAGACTAGACAGACAAGACTAGACAGACAAGACTAGACAGACAAGACTAGACAGACAAGACTAGACAGACAAGACTAGACAGACAAGACTAGACAGACAAGACTAGACAGACAAGACTAGACAGACAAGACTAGACAGACAAGACTAGACAGACAAGACTAGACAGACAAGACTAGACAGACAAGACTAGACAGACAAGACTAGACAGACAAGACTAGACAGACAAGACTAGACAGACAAGACTAGACAGACAAGACTAGACAGACAAGACTAGACAGACAAGACTAGACAGACAAGACTAGACAGACAAGACTAGACAGACAAGACTAGACAGACAAGACTAGACAGACAAGACTAGACAGACAAGACTAGACAGACAAGACTAGACAGACAAGACTAGACAGACAAGACTAGACAGACAAGACTAGACAGACAAGACTAGACAGACAAGACTAGACAGACAAGACTAGACAGACAAGACTAGACAGACAAGACTAGACAGACAAGACTAGACAGACAAGACTAGACAGACAAGACTAGACAGACAAGACTAGACAGACAAGACTAGACAGACAAGACTAGACAGACAAGACTAGACAGACAAGACTAGACAGACAAGACTAGACAGACAAGACTAGACAGACAAGACTAGACAGACAAGACTAGACAGACAAGACTAGACAGACAAGACTAGACAGACAAGACTAGACAGACAAGACTAGACAGACAAGACTAGACAGACAAGACTAGACAGACAAGACTAGACAGACAAGACTAGACAGACAAGACTAGACAGACAAGACTAGACAGACAAGACTAGACAGACAAGACTAGACAGACAAGACTAGACAGACAAGACTAGACAGACAAGACTAGACAGACAAGACTAGACAGACAAGACTAGACAGACAAGACTAGACAGACAAGACTAGACAGACAAGACTAGACAGACAAGACTAGACAGACAAGACTAGACAGACAAGACTAGACAGACAAGACTAGACAGACAAGACTAGACAGACAAGACTAGACAGACAAGACTAGACAGACAAGACTAGACAGACAAGACTAGACAGACAAGACTAGACAGACAAGACTAGACAGACAAGACTAGACAGACAAGACTAGACAGACAAGACTAGACAGACAAGACTAGACAGACAAGACTAGACAGACAAGACTAGACAGACAAGACTAGACAGACAAGACTAGACAGACAAGACTAGACAGACAAGACTAGACAGACAAGACTAGACAGACAAGACTAGACAGACAAGACTAGACAGACAAGACTAGACAGACAAGACTAGACAGACAAGACTAGACAGACAAGACTAGACAGACAAGACTAGACAGACAAGACTAGACAGACAAGACTAGACAGACAAGACTAGACAGACAAGACTAGACAGACAAGACTAGACAGACAAGACTAGACAGACAAGACTAGACAGACAAGACTAGACAGACAAGACTAGACAGACAAGACTAGACAGACAAGACTAGACAGACAAGACTAGACAGACAAGACTAGACAGACAAGACTAGACAGACAAGACTAGACAGACAAGACTAGACAGACAAGACTAGACAGACAAGACTAGACAGACAAGACTAGACAGACAAGACTAGACAGACAAGACTAGACAGACAAGACTAGACAGACAAGACTAGACAGACAAGACTAGACAGACAAGACTAGACAGACAAGACTTGACAGACAAGACTAGACAGACAAGACTAGACAGACAAGACTAGACAGACAAGACTAGACAGACAAGAATAGACAGACAATACTAGACAGACAAGACTAGACAGACAAGACTAGACAGACAAGACTAGACAGACAAGACTAGACAGACAAGACTAGACAGACAAGACTAGACAGACAAGACAAGACAGACAAGACCAGACAGACAAGACTAGACAGAGAAGACTAGACAGACAAGACTAGACCGACAAGACTATACAGACAAGACTAGACAGACAAGACTAGACAGACAAGACTAGACAGACAAGACTAGACAGACAAGACTAGACTGACAAGACTAGACAGACAAGACTAGACAGACAAGACTAGACAGACAAGACTAGACAGACAAGACTAGACAGACAAGACTAGACAGACAAGACTAGACAGACAAGACTAGACAGACAAGACTAGACAGCCAAGACTAGACAGACAAGACTAGACAGACAAGACTAGACAGACAAGACTAGAGAGACAAGACTTGACAGACAAGACTAGACAGACAAGACTAGACAGACAAGACTAGACAGACAAGACTAGACAGACAAGACTAGACAGACAAGACTAGACAGACAAGACTAGACAGACAAGACTAGACAGACAAGACTAGACAGGCAAGACTAGACAGACAAGACTAGACAGACAAGACTAGACAGACAAGACTAGACAGACAAGGCTAGACAGACAAGACTAGACAGACAAGACTAGACAGACAAGACTAGACAGACAAGACTATACAGAGAAGACTATACAGACAAGACTAGACAGACAAGACTAGACAGACAAGACTAGACAGACAAGACTAGACAGACAAGACTAGACAGACAAGACTAGACAGACAAGACTAGACAGACAAGACTAGACAGACAAGACTAGACAGACAAGACTAGACAGACAAGACTAGACAGACAAGACTAGACAGACAAGACTAGACAGACAAGACTAGACAGACAAGACTAGACAGACAAGACTAGACAGACAAGACTAGACAGACAAGACTAGACAGACAAGACTAGACAGACAAGACTAGACAGACAAGACTAGACAGACAAGACTAGACAGACAAGACTAGACAGACAAGACTAGACAGACAAGACTAGACAGACAAGACTAGACAGACAAGACTAGACAGACAAGACTAGACAGACAAGACTAACTCCATTACAACAGCGTGTGATGCTTCGATGCCAAAGCGCAAATTTGCCTTAAATGGAAAAAAGTCAGTTTACTGGTGGAACGCTGAAATCCATAATCTAAGGAAGAAGTTCGTTACGGCACGCAGGTCCGCCCAACGCCACAGAAGACGGCGGCAAAGCACAACAGACAGGATGGCTGGACAAGAAGTGGACCTAGACGCGAATTTCAAAAAATCGAGCAAGGAATTGCGCATGGCCATCAAAAATAGCAAACAGAAATGCTGGCTCGAACTTTTCCAATCCATAAATGAAGACCCATGGGGCCTCCCATATCGAATTGCTACGTAAAAACTAATGGGTAGACAACTGATACCTGGGATATCGTGCCCACAACGGATGAGAGAAATAGTTACCACACTATTTCCAGTTCACGAACGAAGACCGGCAGAAAAATGGCAAACCACTGAAAATCTCGTAACACCTTTCAGCGTAGAGGAGATCTTTGTGGCCAGGAAACGATTACTGTCAGGGAAAGCACCTGGTCCAGACAATATTCCAAATGAGATCATCACAGAAGTGGTGGAAATGTGGCCAGAGTTGTTGCTGGAAACTTACAATGCCTGTCTTCGAAAGGGAATTTTCGCTACGCAATGGAAAAGACAAAAACTCGTCTTACTGAGAAAAGGGGACAAACCATTAGAAGAACCATCGTCATACCGACCGATATGCCTCCTGGACAACATAGGGAAACTTTTTGAAAGACTAATACTTAGGAGACTTGAGACATATATCGAAGACAACGGAGGACTGTCCCAATGGCAGTATGGTTTTCGAAAAGGTCGATCAACCGTGGACGCTATTGCTGAAGTAATTAGAGCAGCAGAAAAGGTCAAAAATGGAACACGGCAATCGAAAGGTTATTGTGCATTAGTGACCCTTGACGTTAAAAACGCCTTTAATTCAGCAAGGTGGGATGTAATCATGAAGGCATTAGCATCAAGACAGACACCAGAATACTTGAGAAAGATGATAAGCAGCTACTTGAGCGACCGACGGTTGATATACCACACGGACGAAGGTGAAGTTGAGTATGAGGTAACGGCGGGTGTCCCACAAGGATTGGTATTGGCACCATTCTTGTGGAACATTATGTACGATGGCTTGCTAAACCTAGACTTGCCTAGAACAGCGCAAATAGTTGGGTTCGCAGATGACGCCGCGGTGGTAGTGACTGCAAAGGAAATAAGTACACTAGAACTAGCAACTAACGAAACCCTTCGGCGGGCAAATAATTGGTTAAAAGAGCAGGGTCTAACAATGGCAGTTCATAAAACAGAAGCGATACTTATCACGGATAAGAGACTATTCACCCCACCGAAACTCGTTCTGGAAGGGCAAAATATCCCTTTATCGAAATCATTGAGGTACCTTGGCGTCCAACTCGATAGCGGTCTGAGATACACAGACCATATAGCCAAAACATCGAAAAAGGCAGCGTCTACAGTGACAGCTTTGGTAAAGTTGATGCCGAACATTGGAGGACCAATGTGGTACACTCAAAAATTCTCTACGCGGCGGAAATATGAGCGGGCGTAACGAAAAAGATTGGAGCGAGAAAACTACTTACAGGAGTACAAAGAAGAAGTGCTCTAAGAGTAATTTCTGCCTACAGAACGGTTTCGGAGGCCGCGGCGCTGGTACTTGCAAGCACACCCCCAATAGACTTACTGATTCGCGAGAAACAAGAAGTCTACGAAGACCTGCAACAACACAGGGCGAAAAAAGAAGTAAAACACGAAAGAGCAGCCGCTAAGGAGAGAGCACGTAAGAGACTCATGGACCGATGGCAGACAAGATGGGATAACGACACTAGTGGCAGGTGGACATACAGACTTATCTCTAAAGTAACAGCATGGTATGAAAGGTCACACGGACATATGAGTTACCATCTTACACAGGCACTCACTGGTCATGGATGCTTTAACGCATACCTCGAACGGTTTAAAAAAAGAGACACGGCGGAGTGTTTTTATTGCGGTCATATCCCAGACGACGCACAACACACTATCTTCATGTGTACAGAATCAGAGAACGAAAGAACTCGACTCGCGGAGACACTAGGCGGTACAAAACTAGAAGAACAGAACATCATGGAAGTTATGTTAGAAAGTGAGCATAACTGGGATGCAGTACAAGCTTACATAACCGAAATCATGTTGGGAAAAGAACAAATGGAGAGAGAATGGAAGGCGATTATAATATCACACGAAACACAAAGAAGCTAACATGGACGACTAGATATGTGACGAAAAGACCGAAAAATGGTTTATCACACGACTGCATAACTAATACGACAGAAGACGAAAGACGATATCGAAACGAGTAAAGGACAATAAAAATAACAGTAAGGAAACAATTGGTACAAACACCACCACTCACCTGAAGTAATGCTCACGCAGTTCCGGGTGGAGTGTAGTGTAGAGACAGAGGAGGGGGTTTAGTGGGTATGCTGGTCACGAAGAACTCGATCAGAGAGCCCCACACTACACGGGTTTGAATATCCGGTGTGCAACAATGCATTCCACCTCCTCTCTGAAAAAAAAAGACAAGACTAGACAGACAAGACTAGACAGACAAGACTTGACAGACAAGACTAGACAGACAAGACTAGACAGACAAGACTAGACAGAAAAGACTAGACAGACAAGACTAGACAGACAAGACTAGACAGACAAGACTAGACAGACAAGACTAGACAGACAAGACTAGACAGACAAGACTAGACAGACAAGACTAGACAGACAAGACTAGACAGACAAGACTAGACAGACAAGACTATACACTAAGCCATATACACTATTGGAGTATTACAGAGGAGTAAAATCCTTCAAAAGATAATTGGACAAATTTCATTTAGGTTACTAATACTACTGTTATGTTCATCAAAATGTAATAGTCCGTATATGTAATGCTTACATAATGAAATAAATATTTTGATTTTGATTTTGATTTTGATTTTGATTTTGATTTTGATTTTGACTAGACAGACAAGACTAGACAGACAAGACTAGACAGACAAGACTAGACAGACAAGACTAGACAGACAAGACTAGACAGACAAGACTAGACAGACAAGACTAGACAGACAAGACTAGACAGACAAGACTAGACAGACAAGACTAGACAGACAAGACTAGACAGACAAGACTAGACAGACAAGACTAGACAGACAAGACTAGACAGACAAGACTAGACAGACAAGACTAGACAGACAAGACTAGACAGACAAGACTAGACAGACAAGACTAGACAGACAAGACTAGACAGACAAGACTAGACAGACAAGACTAGACAGACAAGACTAGACAGACAAGACTAGACAGACAAGACTAGACAGACAAGACTAGACAGACAAGACTAGAAAGACAAGACTAGACAGACAAGACTAGACAGACAAGACTAGACAGACAAGACTAGACAGACAAGACTAGACAGACAAGACTAGACAGACAAGACTAGACAGACAAGACTAGACAGACAAGACTAGACAGACAAGACTAGACAGACAAGACTAGACAGACAAGACTAGACAGACAAGACTAGACAGACAAGACTAGACAGACAAGACTAGACAGACAAGACTAGACAGACAAGACTAGAGAGACAAGACTAGACAGACAAGACTAGACAGACAAGACTAGACAGACAAGACTAGACAGACAAGACTAGACAGACAAGACTAGACAGACAAGACTAGACAGACAAGACTAGACAGACAAGACTAGACAGACAAGACTAGACAGACAAGACTAGACAGACAAGACTAGACAGACAAGACTAGACAGACAAGACTAGACAGACAAGACTAGACAGACAAGACTAGACAGACAAGACTAGACAGACAAGACTAGACAGACAAGACTAGACAGACAAGACTAGACAGACAAGACTAGACAGACAAGACTAGACAGACAAGACTAGACAGACAAGACTAGACAGACAAGACTAGACAGACAAGACTAGACAGACAAGACTAGACAGACAAGACTAGACAGACAAGACTAGACAGACAAGACTAGACAGACAAGACTAGACAGACAAGACTAGACAGACAAGACTAGACAGACAAGACTAGACAGACAAGACTAGACAGACAAGACTAGACAGACAAGACTAGACAGACAAGACTAGACAGACAAGACTAGACAGACAAGACTAGACAGACAAGACTAGACAGACAAGACTAGACAGACAAGACTAGACAGACAAGACTAGACAGACAAGACTAGACAGACAAGACTAGACAGACAAGACTAGACAGACAAGACTAGACAGACAAGACTAGATAGACAAGACTAGACAGACAAGACTAGACAGACAAGACTAGACAGACAAGACTAGACAGACAAGACTAGACAGACAAGACTAGACAGACAAGACTAGACAGACAAGACTAGACAGACAAGACTAGACAGACAAGACTAGACAGACAGGACTAGACAGACAAGACTAGACAGACAAGACTAGACAGACAAGACTAGACAGACAAGACTAGACAGACAAGACTAGACAGACAAGACTAGACAGACAAGACTAGACAGACAAGACTAGACAGACAAGACTAGACAGACAAGACTAAACAGACAAGACTAGACAGACAAGACTAGACAGACAAGACTAGACAGACAAGACTAGACAGACAAGACTAGACAGACAAGACTAGACAGACAAGACTAGACAGACAAGACTAGACAGACAAGACTAGACAGACAAGACTAGACAGACAAGACTAGACAGACAAGACTAGACAGACAAGACTAGACAGACAAGACTAGACAGACAAGACTAGACAGACAAGACTAGACAGACAAGACTAGACAGACAAGACTAGACAGACAAGACTAGACAGACAAGACTAGACAGACAAGACTAGACAGACAAGACTAGACAGACAAGACTAGACAGACAAGACTAGACAGACAAGACTAGACAGACAAGGCTAGACAGACAAGACTAGACAGACAAGACTAGACAGACAAGACTAGACAGACAAGACTAGACAGACAAGACTAGACAGACAAGACTAGACAGACAAGACTAGACAGACAAGACTAGACAGACAAGACTAGACAGACAAGACTAGACAGACAAGACTAGACAGACAAGACTAGACAGACAAGACTAGACAGAAAAGACTAGACAGACAAGACTAGACAGACAAGACTAGACAGACAAGACTAGACAGACAAGACTAGACAGACAAGACTAGACAGACAAGACTTGACAGACAAGACTGGACAGACAAGACTAGACAGACAAGACTAGACAGACAAGACTAGACAGACATGACTAGACAGACTAAACTAGACAGAAAACAACGGACAAGACTAGGTGGACAAGACTAGACGAAGACGACTAGATTGACTAGGCCGATAAGACTAGACACACAAAACTAAACAGAAAAGACTTGACAGACAAGACTAGACAGGCAAGAGTTAATAGACAGCACTAAACATATGAGTTTTAATTGAATGTTTAACTGCGATCGGGAATAGACAATTATTATTGCATAAATGAATAAAACTGACGACATTTGGTTGACATTTTCTCGATTACGTAACAATGTTTGCATGTCTATTCATAATTACAAATAATTTTTTTTCTGGCTTTCTGTTAATAGTATAGGATTATTATCGATTTTTTTGCAAATTGCATGAAGAATTTGTGAAAACAATAAGTTTTATCGGGTTCAATTTTGCAGCATTTATCTACTTGTTGTGATCTAGTCTGTCTAGTATTGTTTACCTAGTCTTATATGTAGAGTCTTATCTTTCGAGTCTTTACTGCTGAGTATTATTTCTCTAGTTTTTTCTGTGTATGCTTGTCTGTTTTGTCTTATTTGTCTAGTATTGGCTGACTCATTGTCTTAGTCTTGTCTCACTAATCTTGTCGGGCTTGTCTTTTTTGATTAGTCTTTTTTGTCTAGTTTTATGTATATTTTGTATAGTATATCTTCTCCTTTCTGTATTGTCCTGTCTTTCCGTTAATCTTCCCTTTCTAGACTGATCTGTGTTGACCTATCTTTGTAGATTTACCTGTCTAGACTTCTCCTTCTAATCTCGTATATTCTAGTCTTTTCTTTCTGATCTAAACTATCTAGTCTTGCCTGCTTTAAACTACTTATATCAAACTGTTTATTCTTGTCATACGGCTGTTTATTCTTGTCCATTTTTGTTCTAACCTAGTATTCTTAAAACATTAAATTTCCACTTTACGACTTGGTCTCGATCTAGTGCAATAAACTTAGCACTGTACGAGAATACGTCGTAGTAAACAAGCCTGCTTGAAAAATTTAAATAAGCAAAAGGAAGAGAGATATTGAAGCTAAAAACGCACACGTTTGCTTGAGAAATCGTGTCAGAAATTTAAAAAATTCTCATTCTACATTTTAATAATTTGATTAAGATGTAAATTTGTTAATACATTTTCAGAAAATATATTTTTTTAAATTTTTATGTTCAATTTGGTGCACCTGTATCGGTGAACGCCGTTCCGACCGTAATGGTTCCGTGGTTGCATTCACCGCAGATTTTATCATAAAATGAAACAAAATGTCTTGTGTTGGCTGGTTTTTCTCGCCACCGCCGCGATAATGGGCAATCAAAACCAGATTACAGATAACCGGCGATAATTCACACGTCCCTTACACATAAACGTCTCCTGAATCAACCACCCCAAAAGTTTTGTCCTGGGTAAACCAAAAATGATAATAAACCGATAAGATTTACTGTTTGTAGATGCTAGATTAGAATTGCAAGAATGTCTAGACTTTTTAAAATCTAATTTACACCTTTTGAAATTTGATTTTATATTAATGAGAACTGATTTTCCTATTAAACAAGATATTCTAGTCACTCTAATTACTAGCTGCATTTTATAAACTTTAATGGAATTTGGTAAATTAGAATGGAAAATAAAAATGGAGAAAAGTAATTATAAATTCCGACCGATTATTTTAAACGCAGTGCGATCGTTCACATAACTCCGGCCATAAATTAATATTTTATTTTTGCGACGAGGCAGATCATAAACGAGTTATGGCCGATTTCGCAACGTGTGCACCGAGAAGGCTCGTCCCGAATGGCCGAAATTCTCGGAACCCCGATGGACTCCATTACTCTTTTTTGTGCCCTCCGTTTTGTTTTCGCAAACGGTTTTGGCAAATTTTATTTCGCAAAAAGAAGAAACCGCTGGGGAAAAAGCGACGAACGATTATAGGCTCTTGGAATTAATATCGGTACCAGGAGCCGCAGAACACTCCTTTCATTTTAAATTAAATTGCTTTAGTTACCTTAACAACCAACCAGAAACTCAATTACGCCACTGTAAATATATTGTGCATGGAACGAAGAAAAGGGAGAAAAAAAAACAACCGGCGGCGAGTTATTAAAATCCATGTTGCGTTTTGATTCTTGTTTCGCCTTTTGCAAACGGACGCGGAAATCAAAAGTTTTGTGATCATACGCAACAAATTCCACTAACTTTTATTCATGATTCCGACAATTCCCCATTTTTTAACGCAATATTATTAATCCAAGTCTCCGTATAAAAAGCTTTGACGTGAAAACTTTTAAATTATTTGCAACAAATGTTTTTTTGAGCAAATGCAAATAAATGTGGTATTTTTTATGGAAATTTACTAGTTCGAAAGATAAGATAAAGGCAATAAAAACAATCTTAAGACGAAACCAATAATATAAATGACAGGAATATAAGGGATAAATATATTTTAATTAAATTGTCTATTATTGACTAATAACCTAGTGTAATCTTGTTCAATTTGCAAACGTCGCTAATGACCTAAATATTAACACATAAGCGTATTATATATCATTTTGAAGATAATTGAATCCAGTTTACGGGTCCTATTTGTGACATACCGTATATGTATGTACCTCTATTTCTGAAATAACTCTTTGTAGATTGTAGATATGGTGGTGACGACATGTACTGCGACCTTTATAGTTATATTGGACCCCACCCTTCTCCTCCAAGCGTTGGTGTACTTATGCTGGTTTATGCTGGTTAAGACTGGTGCTCTGCAGTCTTTGAGCAGATGTATGGGGTTTTCCTCTGCTGAGCCACAGAATCTGCATCCGTCATCCTCCTCTAGGCCTAGGGCCTTGATATGTTTCCAAAGCCTGTAGTGTCCCGTCAGCACTCCTGTCAGAAGTTTAAGCTTGTTCCTGCTTAGTTTCAGGCAAGCTTTTGTTCTTTTCTGGTTAAAAGATTCCAGCATCACTTTGGACTGCCTTAGCCCTGTAAGTTCTTTCCAGGTTTTCATCAATTGTTCTCTTGTTTCTTCATCTAAACTTTTGTGGATGGTGTTCACACTCATGCCGCAAAAAGGTTTCGGACCTATGAAGAAGCTACTGGATCCAATGTTTTCCAAGCTTGTTTAGCTTCCCCACACAGTCCCATACCAGTTTGTATCTGATGGTGTATGAGCTAATGGCCATAATGGCTGCTTGGCTGTCTGACAGGATAGCAATTTGTTTTTTTGCAATAATTCCTCTCGAGGTTAAACTGTGCACATAATTCCATTGCGTTTACCTCTGCTTGGAAGATACTTGGGGATGTTCCCATGGATTCGAAGTACCAAGTACGACGTCTAGACACTCCTGCATCAGGACCTTCCTTTGTCTTCGAACCATCTGTATACAACTTGATAGCATTTTGCTCTATGTGGTATGCTGAGGATTCGTCGCTCCAATCAGCTTTACTACTACACATTACTGTGTAGTTTTTCTCGAAGTGTTAATTGCATACCATTTCGTCTTTTTGTACTTCCAGCCAGGGGATCTTGGCAGCGAGGCTGTTTGGTCTCTGCTCCCGATTATTTTACCTCTACCCATTCCTTCCTTGCTGAACCTTATAATCGCCGATCTGGTGGCCCTTGCCACCACAAGGTGCAGCGGAGTCAGATCCAGCAGCAGCTCCATTGCTGCTGCCGGACAAACACTATGCAACATTCCTTACATTTAGAAAAACATTGCCATTTTTTGTGAACATATTTTAAGTAGTTTTATTAATTTGGCTTCTATTTAGCTTTGTAAAAAGAATATTTTTGTTGCCACTGTTGCAGACTGTTTTGCAGAAGAAACATTTTTGTATCCACAATTGCCGACCATTTAAAAAAAAATGTGTCTTTTTAGAATTTATTAAGATTATTTCTTATATAAATTACACATAAGCAATGCTAAGAAATATCTAGAAACGCTGCAAAAGTCGTTAAAAAATTAGTGTTTGAATGTAGTACGACGGTCGAGTTCAAAAACTCAAATACCGAAGCATGCATGCCTGGTCTTGTCTGTCCAGTCTTCTCCGTCTAATCCTTTCCTTCTAGTCCTGACTGCCTGGTCATGTCTGTATAGCCTTGTAGGTCTAGTCTTGTCTGTCTAGTATTGCCTGCAAAGTCTTGTCTGTCTAGTCTTGTCTGTCAAGTCTTGTCTGTCTAGACTTGCCCGTCTAGTCTTGTCTGTCTAGTATTGTCTGTCCAGCTGTGTCTAGTATTGTCTGTCTAGTTTAATCTGTCTTGCCCCTGTAGTATTGCCTGTCTAGTTTCTCTCTAGTTTTGTGTGTCTTGTCTTGTTTGTCCAGTCTCCTCGATCTGGTCTTATCTGTCTGTCTAGTCTTGTCCGTCTAGTCTTGTCTGTCTAGTCTTGTCCGTTTAGCCTTGTCTGTCTAGTCTTGTCTGTCTAGTCTTGTCTGTCTAGTCTTGTCTATCTAGTCTTGTCTGTCTAGTCTTGTCTGTCTAGTCTTGTCTGTCTAGTCTTGTCTGTCCAGTCATGTCTGTCTAGTCTTGTCTGTCTAGTCTTGTCTGTCTAGTCTTGTCTGTCTAGTCTTGTCTGTCTAGTCTTGTCTGTCTATCCTTGTCTGTCTAGTCTTGTCTGTCTAGTCTTGTCTGTCTAGTCTTATCTGTCTAGTCTTGTCTGTCTGGTCTTGTCTGTCTAGTCCTGTCTGTCTAGTCTTGTCTGTCTAGTCTTGTCTGTCTAGTCTTGTCTGTCTAGACTTTTCTGTCTAGTCTTGTCTGTCTAGTCTTGTCTGTCTAGTCTTGTCTGTCTAGTCCTGTCTGTCTAGTCTTGTCTGTCTAGTCTTGTCTGTCTAGTCTTGTCTGTCTAGTCTTGTCTGTCTAGTCTTGTCTGTCTAGTCTTGTCTGTCTAGTCTTGTCTGTCTAGTCTTGTCTGTCTAGTCTTGTCTGTCTAGTCTTGTCTGTCTAGTCTTGTCTGTCTAGTCTTGTCTGTCTAGTCTTGTCTGTCTAGTCTTGTCTGTCTAGTCTTGTCTGTCTAGTCTTGTCTGTCTAGTCTTGTCTGTCTAGTCTTGTCTGTCTAGTCTTGTCTGTCTAGTTTTGTCTGTCTAGTCTTGTCTGTCTAGTCTTGTCTGTCTAGTCTTGTCTGTCTAGTCTTGTCTTCTAGTCTTGTCTGTCTAGTCTTGTCTGTCTAGTCTTGTCTGTCTGGTCTTGTCTGTCTAGTCTTGGCTGTCTAGTCTTGTGGGTCTATTCTTGTTTGTCTAGTCTTGTCTATCTAGTCTTGTCTGTCTAGTCTTGTCTGTCTAGTCTTGTCTGTCTAGTCTTGTCTGTCTAGTCTTGTCTGTCTAGTCTTGTCTGTCTAGTCTTGTCTGTCTAGTCTTGTCTGTCTAGTCTTGTCTGTCTAGTCTTGTCTTTCTAGTCTTGTCTGTCTAGTCTTGTCTGTCTAGTCTTGTCTGTCTAGTCTTGTCTGTCTAGTCTTGTCTGTCTAGTCTTGTCTGTCTAGTCTTGTCTGTCTAGTCTTGTCTGTCTAGTCTTGTCTGTCTAGTCTTGTCTGTCTAGTCTTGTCTGTCTAGTCTTGTCTGTCTAGTCTTGTCTGTCTAGTCTTGTCTGTCTAGTCTTGTCTGTCTAGTCTTGTCTGTCTAGTCTTTTCTGTCTAGTCTTGTCTGTCTAGTCTTGTCTGTCTAGTCTTGTCTGTCTAGTCTTGTCTGTCTAGTCTTGTCTGTCTAGTCTTGTCTTTCTAGTCTTGTCTGTCTAGTCTTGTCTGTCTAGTTTTGTCTGTCTAGTCTTGTCTGTCTAGTTTTGTCTGTCTAGTCTTGTCTGTCTACTCTTGTCTGTCTAGTCTTGTCTGTCTACTCTTGTCTGTCTAGTCTTGTCTGTCTAGTCTTGTCTGTCTAGTCTTGTCTGTCTAGTCTTGTCTGTCTAGTCTTGTCTGTCTAGTCGTTGTCTGTCTAGTCTTGTCTGTCTAGTCTTGTCTGTCTAGTCTTGTCTGTCTAGTCTTGTCTGTCTAGTCTTGTCTGTCTAGTCTTGTCTGTCTAGTCTTGTCTGTCTAGTCTTGTCTGTCTAGTCTTGTCTGTCTAGTCTTGTCTGTCTAGTCTTGTCTGTCTAGTCTTGTCTGTCTAGTCTTGTCTGTCTAGTCTTGTCTGTCTAGTCTTGTCTGTCTAGTCTTGTCTGTCTAGTCTTGTCTGTCTAGTCTTGTCTGTCTAGTCTTGTCTGTCTAGTCTTGTCTGTCTAGTCTTGTCTGTCTAGTCTTGTCTGTCTAGTCTTGTCTGTCTAGTCTTGTCTGTCTAGTCTTGTCTGTCTAGTCTTGTCTGTCTAGTCTTGTCTGTCTAGTCTTGTCTGTCTAGTCTTGTCTGTCTAGTCTTGTCTGTCTAGTCTTGTCTGTCTAGTCTTGTCTGTCTAGTCTTGTCTGTCTAGTCTTGTCTGTCTAGTCTTGTCTGTCTAGTCTTGTCTGTCTAGTCTTGTCTGTCTAGTCTTGTCTGTCTAGTCTTGTCTGTCTAGTCTTGTCTGTCTAGTCTTGTCTGTCTAGTCTTGTCTGTCTAGTCTTGTCTGTCTAGTCTTTGTCTGTCTAGTCTTGTCTGTCTAGTCTTGTCTGTCTAGTCTTGTCTGTCTAGTCTTGTCTGTCTAGTCTTGTCTGTCTAGTCTTGTCTGTCTAGTCTTGTCTGTCTAGTCTTGTCTGTCTAGTCTTGTCTGTCTAGTCTTGTCTGTCTAGTCTTGTCTGTCTAGTCTTGTCTGTCTAGTCTTGTCTGTCTAGTCTTGTCTGTCTAGTCTTGTCTGTCTAGTCTTGTCTGTCTAGTCTTGTCTGTCTAGTCTTGTCTGTCTAGTCTTGTCTGTCTAGTCTTGTCTGTCTAGTCTTGTCTGTCTAGTCTTGTCTGTCTAGTCTTGTCTGTCTAGTCTTGTCTGTCTAGTCTTGTCTGTCTAGTCTTGTCTGTCTAGTCTTGTCTGTCTAGTCTTGTCTGTCTAGTCTTGTCTGTCTAGTCTTGTCTGTCTAGTCTTGTCTGTCTAGTCTTGTCTGTCTAGTCTTGTCTGTCTAGTCTTGTCTGTCTAGTCTTGTCTGTCTAGTCTTGTCTGTCTAGTCTTGTCTGTCTAGTCTTGTCTGTCTAGTCTGTCTGTCTAGTCTTGTCTGTCTAGTCTTGTCTGTCTAGTCTTGTCTGTCTAGTCTTGTCTGTCTAGTCTTGTCTGTCTCTAGTCTTGTCTGTCTAGTCTTGTCTGTCTAGTCTTGTCTGTCTAGTCTTGTCTGTCTAGTCTTGTCTGTCTAGTCTTGTCTGTCTAGTCTTGTCTGTCTAGTCTTGTCTGTCTAGTCTTGTCTGTCTAGTCTTGTCTGTCTAGTCTTGTCTGTCTAGTCTTGTCTGTCTAGTCTTGTCTGTCTAGTCTTGTCTGTCTAGTCTTGTCTGTCTAGTCTTGTCTGTCTAGTCTTGTCTGTCTAGTCTTGTCTGTCTAGTCTTGTCTGTCTAGTCTTGTCTGTCTAGTCTTGTCTGTCTAGTCTTGTCTGTCTAGTCTTGTCTGTCTAGTCTTGTCTGTCTAGTCTTGTCTGTCTAGTCTTGTCTGTCTAGTCTTTGTCTGTCTAGTCTTGTCCATCTAGTCTTGTCTGTCTAGTCTTGTCTGTCTAGTCTAGTCTTGTCTGTCTAGTCTTGTCTGTCTAGTCTTGTCTGTCTAGTCTTGTCTGTCTAGTCTTGTCTGTCTAGTCTTGTCTGTCTAGTCTTGTCTGTCTAGTCTTGTCTGTCTAGTCTTGTCTGTCTAGTCTTGTCTGTCTAGTCTTGTCTGTCTAGTCTTGTCTTGTCTGTCTAGTCTTGTCTGTCTAGTCTTGTCTGTCTAGTCTTGTCTGTCTAGTCTTGTCTGTCTAGTCTTGTCTGTCTAGTCTTGTCTGTCTAGTCTTGTCTGTCTAGTCTTGTCTGTCTAGTCTTGTCTGTCTAGTCTTGTCTGTCTAGTCTTGTCTGTCTAGTCTTGTCTGTCTAGTCTTGTCTGTCTAGTCTTGTCTGTCTAGTCTTGTCTGTCTAGTCTTGTCTGTCTAGTCTTGTCTGTCTAGGTCTTGTCTGTCTAGTCTTGTCTGTCTAGTCTTGTCTGTCTAGTCTTGTCTGTCTAGTCTTGTCTGTCTAGTCTTGTCTGTCTAGTCTTGTCTGTCTAGTCTTGTCTGTCTAGTCTTGTCTGTCTAGTCTTGTCTGTCTAGTCTTGTCTGTCTAGTCTTGTCTGTCTAGTCTTGTCTGTCTAGTCTTGTCTGTCTAGTCTTGTCTGTCTAGTCTTGTCTAGTCTTGTCTGTCTAGTCTTGTCTGTCTAGTCTTGTCTGTCTAGTCTTGTCTGTCTAGTCTTGTCTGTCTAGTCTTGTCTGTCTAGTCTTGTCTGTCTAGTCTGTCTAGTCTTGTCTGTCTAGTCCTAGTCTGTCTAGTCTTGTCTGTCTAGTCTTGTCTGTCTAGTCTTGTCTGTCTAGTCTTGTCTGTCTAGTCTTGTCTGTCTAGTCTTGTCTGTCTAGTCTTGTCTGTCTAGTCTTGTCTGTCTAGTCTTGTCTGTCTAGTCTTGTCTGTCTAGTCTGTCTGTCTGTCTGTCTAGTCTTGTCTGTCTAGTCTTGTCTGTCTAGTCTTGTCTGTCTAGTCTTGTCTGTCTAGTCTTGTCTGTCTAGTCTTGTCTGTCTAGTCTTGTCTGTCTAGTCTTGTCTGTCTAGTCTTGTCTGTCTAGTCTTGTCTGTCTAGTCTTGTCTGTATAGTCTTGTCTGTCTAGTCTTGTCTGTCTAGTCTTGTCTGTCTAGTCTTGTCTGTCTAGTCTTGTCTGTCTAGTCTTGTCTGTCTAGTCTTGTCTGTCTAGTCAATTTTTCAAATCAAATCAATTTATTCCATTATTTAAGCATACATAGAAAGTGTGTATAATAAAAATAATACATATTACAATTGTAGGCTAAAATGGAATTTGTCAAATAGCTCTTTTTTCAAAAACTTTTGTAGGAGTTTATACCAGTATAAAATTCTTGAAGCGTGTATGGCTCAATTTCTAAGAGGATGCGTTTCAGCTCCTTCTTAAACTCGTTAACTTTTTTTATCGATTTTAATATAAGGTGGTAGCTTGTTAAATAATGCTATATTGCTGTATGGTGGTACCTTTTCTGTCAGGGTTAGCTTGTGTGGGAGTTTCTTATAACTTGTATTTTTATTTCTTGTGTCCCTTGTGTGATGGAACTGATGTTCTTCAAATAACTGTTTATTTTTGACCAAAAAATAGTATAGATTCATACACATACGTGCCGCTCACCGTTAGTATATTAGCTTTTCTAAAGACATCTCTGCATGTTCTGCGTAGCTTAAAATTATATATTGTCCTTACTGCCGCCTTTTGGATCTTGAAGACATCGCTAATTAATGTACCCGCGCCCCCAGAACATGATACCAAATTTTAAATGGCTGTGAAACATTGCAAAGTAAACAATTTTTAGTACATCCTGGTTCAAGTATCGTGCTAGGGTTCTAAGAGCATAAAGTCCCCTTATTTAGTTGCTTAGTTAGATTTAATATGTGGGTTGTCCAGTCGAGTGTATCGTTGATATA
>CALYMW010000139.1:0-46133 GCA_944588485.1 Phosphuga atrata | reverse complement strand
AGGTAATTTAAACCTGGTATGATAAAACCATATTTGTCTAAACTATTGAAACTTTGCAAACTTGTAGTATAAACTAAATCTAAGAAATGTAGCAAATTTCATTAAATTCTGTTGTTTAACAAAAGTTCTATAGACTTGCAAAATTTGTAAAAATCGTAAAACCTATATTTGCTAACTTTCGCAATTATTTGTCTATACTATTGAAACTTTGCAAACCTATAGTATAAACTAAAACTAAGAAATGTAGCAAATTTCATTAAATTCTGTTGTTTAACAAAAGTTCTATAGACTTGCAAAATTTGTAAAAATCGTAAAACCTAAATTTGCTAACTTTCGCAATTATTTGTCTAAACTATTGAAACTTTGCAAACTTGTAATATAAACTAAATCTAAGAAACGTTGCAAATTTCATTAAATTCTGTTGTTTAACAAAAGTTCTATAGACTTGCAAAATTTGTAAAAATCGTAAAACCTAAATTTGCTAACTTTGGCAATTATTTGTCTAGACTATTGAAACTTCGCAAACTTGTAGAATAAACTAAATCTAAGAAATGTTGCAAATTTCATTAAATTCTGTTGTTTAACAAAAGTTCTAAAGACTTGCAAAATTTGTAAAAATCGTAAAACCTATATTTGCTAACTTTCGCAATTATTTGTCTAAACTATTGAAACTTTGCAAACTTGTAGTATAAACTATATCTAAGAAATGTTGCAAATTTCATTAAATTCTGTTGTTTAACAAAAGTTCTATAGACTTGCAAAATTTGTAAAAATCGTAAAACCTATATTTGCTAACTTTCGCAATTATTTGTCTATACTATTGAAACTTTGCAAACCTATAGTATAAACTAAAACTAAGAAATGTAGCAAATTTCATTAAATTCTGTTGTTTAACAAAAGTTCTATAGACTTGCAAAATTTGTAAAAATCGTAAAACCTATATTTGCTAACTTTCGCAATTATTTGTCTATACTATTGAAACTTTGCAAACCTATAGTATAAACTAAAACTAAGAAATGTAGCAAATTTCATTAAATTCTGTTGTTTAACAAAAGTTCTATAGACTTGCAAAATTTGTAAAAATCGTAAAACCTATATTTGCTAACTTTCGCAATTATTTGTCTATACTATTGAAACTTTGCAAACCTATAGTATAAACTAAAACTAAGAAATGTAGCAAATTTCATTAAATTTTGTTGTTTAACAAAAGTTCTATAGACTTGCAAAATTTGTAAAAATCGTAAAACCTATATTTGCTAACTTTCGCAATTATTTGTCTATACTATTGAAACTTTGCAAACCTATAGTATAAACTAAAACTAAGAAATGTAGCAAATTTCATTAAATTCTGTTGTTTAACAAAAGTTCTATAGACTTGCAAAATTTGTAAAAATCGTAAAACCTAAATTTGCTAACTTTCGCAATTATTTGTCTAAACTATTGAAACTTTGCAAACTTGTAATATAAACTAAATCTAAGAAACGTTGCAAATTTCATTAAATTCTGTTGTTTAACAAAAGTTCTATAGACTTGCAAAATTTGTAAAAATCGTAAAACCTAAATTTGCTAACTTTGGCAATTATTTGTCTAGACTATTGAAACTTCGCAAACTTGTAGAATAAACTAAATCTAAGAAATGTTGCAAATTTCATTAAATTCTGTTGTTTAACAAAAGTTCTAAAGACTTGCAAAATTTGTAAAAATCGTAAAACCTATATTTGCTAACTTTCGCAATTATTTGTCTAAACTATTGAAACTTTGCAAACTTGTAGTATAAACTATATCTAAGAAATGTTGCAAATTTCATTAAATTCTGTTGTTTAACAAAAGTTCTATAGACTTGCAAAATTTGTAAAAATCGTAAAACCTATATTTGCTAACTTTCGCAATTATTTGTCTATACTATTGAAACTTTGCAAACCTATAGTATAAACTAAAACTAAGAAATGTAGCAAATTTCATTAAATTCTGTTGTTTAACAAAAGTTCTATAGACTTGCAAAATTTGTAAAAATCGTAAAACCTATATTTGCTAACTTTCGCAATTATTTGTCTATACTATTGAAACTTTGCAAACCTATAGTATAAACTAAAACTAAGAAATGTAGCAAATTTCATTAAATTCTGTTGTTTAACAAAAGTTCTATAGACTTGCAAAATTTGTAAAAATCGTAAAACCTAAATTTGCTAACTTTGGCAATTATTTGTCTAGACTATTGAAACTTCGCAAACTTGTAGAATAAACTAAATCTAAGAAATGTTGCAAATTTCATTAAATTCTGTTGTTTAACAAAAGTTCTAAAGACTTGCAAAATTTGTAAAAATCGTAAAACCTATATTTGCTAACTTTCGCAATTATTTGTCTAAACTATTGAAACTTTGCAAACTTGTAGTATAAACTATATCTAAGAAATGTTGCAAATTTCATTAAATTCTGTTGTTTAACAAAAGTTCTATAGACTTGCAAAATTTGTAAAAATCGTAAAACCTATATTTGCTAACTTTCGCAATTATTTGTCTATACTATTGAAACTTTGCAAACCTATAGTATAAACTAAAACTAAGAAATGTAGCAAATTTCATTAAATTCTGTTGTTTAACAAAAGTTCTATAGACTTGCAAAATTTGTAAAAATCGTAAAACCTATATTTGCTAACTTTCGCAATTATTTGTCTATACTATTGAAACTTTGCAAACCTATAGTATAAACTAAAACTAAGAAATGTAGCAAATTTCATTAAATTCTGTTGTTTAACAAAAGTTCTAAAGACTTGCAAAATTTGTAAAAATCGTAAAACCTATATTTGCTAACTTTCGCAATTATTTGTCTAAACTATTGAAACTTTGCAAACTTGTAGTATAAACTATATCTAAGAAATGTTGCAAATTTCATTAAATTCTGTTGTTTAACAAAAGTTCTATAGACTTGCAAAATTTGTAAAAATCGTAAAACCTAAATTTGCTAACTTTGGCAATTATTTGTCTAGACTATTGAAACTTCGCAAACTTGTAGAATAAACTAAATCTAAGAAATGTTGCAAATTTCATTAAATTCTGTTGTTTAACAAAAGTTCTAAAGACTTGCAAAATTTGTAAAAATCGTAAAACCTATATTTGCTAACTTTCGCAATTATTTGTCTAAACTATTGAAACTTTGCAAACTTGTAGTATAAACTATATCTAAGAAATGTTGCAAATTTCATTAAATTCTGTTGTTTAACAAAAGTTCTATAGACTTGCAAAATTTGTAAAAATCGTAAAACCTATATTTGCTAACTTTCGCAATTATTTGTCTATACTATTGAAACTTTGCAAACCTATAGTATAAACTAAAACTAAGAAATGTAGCAAATTTCATTAAATTTTGTTGTTTAACAAAAGTTCTATAGACTTGCAAAATTTGTAAAAATCGTAAAACCTATATTTGCTAACTTTGGCAATTATTTGTCTAGACTATTGAAACTTCGCAAACTTGTAGAATAAACTAAATCTAAGAAATGTTGCAAATTTCATTAAATTCTGTTGTTTAACAAAAGTTCTAAAGACTTGCAAAATTTGTAAAAATCGTAAAACCTATATTTGCTAACTTTCGCAATTATTTGTCTAAACTATTGAAACTTTGCAAACTTGTAGTATAAACTATATCTAAGAAATGTTGCAAATTTCATTAAATTCTGTTGTTTAACAAAAGTTCTATAGACTTGCAAAATTTGTAAAAATCGTAAAACCTAAATTTGCTAACTTTGGCAATTATTTGTCTAGACTATTGAAACTTCGCAAACTTGTAGAATAAACTAAATCTAAGAAATGTTGCAAATTTCATTAAATTCTGTTGTTTAACAAAAGTTCTAAAGACTTGCAAAATTTGTAAAAATCGTAAAACCTATATTTGCTAACTTTCGCAATTATTTGTCTAAACTATTGAAACTTTGCAAACTTGTAGTATAAACTATATCTAAGAAATGTTGCAAATTTCATTAAATTCTGTTGTTTAACAAAAGTTCTATAGACTTGCAAAATTTGTAAAAATCGTAAAACCTATATTTGCTAACTTTCGCAATTATTTGTCTATACTATTGAAACTTTGCAAACCTATAGTATAAACTAAAACTAAGAAATGTAGCAAATTTCATTAAATTTTGTTGTTTAACAAAAGTTCTATAGACTTGCAAAATTTGTAAAAATCGTAAAACCTATATTTGCTAACTTTCGCAATTATTTGTCTATACTATTGAAACTTTGCAAACCTATAGTATAAACTAAAACTAAGAAATGTAGCAAATTTCATTAAATTCTGTTGTTTAACAAAAGTTCTATAGACTTGCAAAATTTGTAAAAATCGTAAAACCTAAATTTGCTAACTTTCGCAATTATTTGTCTAAACTATTGAAACTTTGCAAACTTGTAATATAAACTAAATCTAAGAAACGTTGCAAATTTCATTAAATTCTGTTGTTTAACAAAAGTTCTATAGACTTGCAAAATTTGTAAAAATCGTAAAACCTAAATTTGCTAACTTTGGCAATTATTTGTCTAGACTATTGAAACTTCGCAAACTTGTAGAATAAACTAAATCTAAGAAATGTTGCAAATTTCATTAAATTCTGTTGTTTAACAAAAGTTCTAAAGACTTGCAAAATTTGTAAAAATCGTAAAACCTATATTTGCTAACTTTCGCAATTATTTGTCTAAACTATTGAAACTTTGCAAACTTGTAGTATAAACTATATCTAAGAAATGTTGCAAATTTCATTAAATTCTGTTGTTTAACAAAAGTTCTATAGACTTGCAAAATTTGTAAAAATCGTAAAACCTATATTTGCTAACTTTCGCAATTATTTGTCTATACTATTGAAACTTTGCAAACCTATAGTATAAACTAAAACTAAGAAATGTAGCAAATTTCATTAAATTCTGTTGTTTAACAAAAGTTCTATAGACTTGCAAAATTTGTAAAAATCGTAAAACCTATATTTGCTAACTTTCGCAATTATTTGTCTATACTATTGAAACTTTGCAAACCTATAGTATAAACTAAAACTAAGAAATGTAGCAAATTTCATTAAATTCTGTTGTTTAACAAAAGTTCTAAAGACTTGCAAAATTTGTAAAAATCGTAAAACCTATATTTGCTAACTTTCGCAATTATTTGTCTAAACTATTGAAACTTTGCAAACTTGTAGTATAAACTATATCTAAGAAATGTTGCAAATTTCATTAAATTCTGTTGTTTAACAAAAGTTCTATAGACTTGCAAAATTTGTAAAAATCGTAAAACCTAAATTTGCTAACTTTGGCAATTATTTGTCTAGACTATTGAAATTTCGCAAACTTGTAGAATAAACTAAATCTAAGAAATGTTGCAAATTTCATTAAATTCTGTTGTTTAACAAAAGTTCTAAAGACTTGCAAAATTTGTAAAAATCGTAAAACCTATATTTGCTAACTTTCGCAATTATTTGTCTAAACTATTGAAACTTTGCAAACTTGTAGTATAAACTATATCTAAGAAATGTTGCAAATTTCATTAAATTCTGTTGTTTAACAAAAGTTCTATAGACTTGCAAAATTTGTAAAAATCGTAAAACCTATATTTGCTAACTTTCGCAATTATTTGTCTATACTATTGAAACTTTGCAAACCTATAGTATAAACTAAAACTAAGAAATGTAGCAAATTTCATTAAATTCTGTTGTTTAACAAAAGTTCTATAGACTTGCAAAATTTGTAAAAATCGTAAAACCTATATTTGCTAACTTTCGCAATTATTTGTCTATACTATTGAAACTTTGCAAACCTATAGTATAAACTAAAACTAAGAAATGTAGCAAATTTCATTAAATTCTGTTGTTTAACAAAAGTTCTATAGACTTGCAAAATTTGTAAAAATCGTAAAACCTAAATTTGCTAACTTTGGCAATTATTTGTCTAGACTATTGAAACTTCGCAAACTTGTAGAATAAACTAAATCTAAGAAATGTTGCAAATTTCATTAAATTCTGTTGTTTAACAAAAGTTCTAAAGACTTGCAAAATTTGTAAAAATCGTAAAACCTATATTTGCTAACTTTCGCAATTATTTGTCTAAACTATTGAAACTTTGCAAACTTGTAGTATAAACTATATCTAAGAAATGTTGCAAATTTCATTAAATTCTGTTGTTTAACAAAAGTTCTATAGACTTGCAAAATTTGTAAAAATCGTAAAACCTATATTTGCTAACTTTCGCAATTATTTGTCTATACTATTGAAACTTTGCAAACCTATAGTATAAACTAAAACTAAGAAATGTAGCAAATTTCATTAAATTCTGTTGTTTAACAAAAGTTCTATAGACTTGCAAAATTTGTAAAAATCGTAAAACCTATATTTGCTAACTTTCGCAATTATTTGTCTATACTATTGAAACTTTGCAAACCTATAGTATAAACTAAAACTAAGAAATGTAGCAAATTTCATTAAATTTTGTTGTTTAACAAAAGTTCTATAGACTTGCAAAATTTGTAAAAATCGTAAAACCTATATTTGCTAACTTTCGCAATTATTTGTCTATACTATTGAAACTTTGCAAACCTATAGTATAAACTAAAACTAAGAAATGTAGCAAATTTCATTAAATTCTGTTGTTTAACAAAAGTTCTATAGACTTGCAAAATTTGTAAAAATCGTAAAACCTAAATTTGCTAACTTTCGCAATTATTTGTCTAAACTATTGAAACTTTGCAAACTTGTAATATAAACTAAATCTAAGAAACGTTGCAAATTTCATTAAATTCTGTTGTTTAACAAAAGTTCTATAGACTTGCAAAATTTGTAAAAATCGTAAAACCTAAATTTGCTAACTTTGGCAATTATTTGTCTAGACTATTGAAACTTCGCAAACTTGTAGAATAAACTAAATCTAAGAAATGTTGCAAATTTCATTAAATTCTGTTGTTTAACAAAAGTTCTAAAGACTTGCAAAATTTGTAAAAATCGTAAAACCTATATTTGCTAACTTTCGCAATTATTTGTCTAAACTATTGAAACTTTGCAAACTTGTAGTATAAACTATATCTAAGAAATGTTGCAAATTTCATTAAATTCTGTTGTTTAACAAAAGTTCTATAGACTTGCAAAATTTGTAAAAATCGTAAAACCTATATTTGCTAACTTTCGCAATTATTTGTCTATACTATTGAAACTTTGCAAACCTATAGTATAAACTAAAACTAAGAAATGTAGCAAATTTCATTAAATTCTGTTGTTTAACAAAAGTTCTATAGACTTGCAAAATTTGTAAAAATCGTAAAACCTATATTTGCTAACTTTCGCAATTATTTGTCTATACTATTGAAACTTTGCAAACCTATAGTATAAACTAAAACTAAGAAATGTAGCAAATTTCATTAAATTCTGTTGTTTAACAAAAGTTCTATAGACTTGCAAAATTTGTAAAAATCGTAAAACCTATATTTGCTAACTTTCGCAATTATTTGTCTATACTATTGAAACTTTGCAAACCTATAGTATAAACTAAAACTAAGAAATGTAGCAAATTTCATTAAATTCTGTTGTTTAACAAAAGTTCTATAGACTTGCAAAATTTGTAAAAATCGTAAAACCTATATTTGCTAACTTTCGCAATTATTTGTCTATACTATTGAAACTTTGCAAACCTATAGTATATACTAAAACTAAGAAATGTAGCAAATTTCATTAAATTCTGTTGTTTAACAAAAGTTCTATAGACTTGCAAAATTTGTAAAAATCGTAAAACCTATATTTGCTAACTTTCGCAATTATTTGTCTATACTATTGAAACTTTGCAAACCTATAGTATAAACTAAAACTAAGAAATGTAGCAAATTTCATTAAATTCTGTTGTTTAACAAAAGTTCTATAGACTTGCAAAATTTGTAAAAATCGTAAAACCTATATTTGCTAACTTTCGCAATTATTTGTCTATACTATTGAAACTTTGCAAACCTATAGTATAAACTAAAACTAAGAAATGTAGCAAATTTCATTAAATTCTGTTGTTTAACAAAAGTTCTATAGACTTGCAAAATTTGTAAAAATCGTAAAACCTATATTTGCTAACTTTCGCAATTATTTGTCTATACTATTGAAACTTTGCAAACCTATAGTATAAACTAAAACTAAGAAATGTAGCAAATTTCATTAAATTCTGTTGTTTAACAAAAGTTCTATAGACTTGCAAAATTTGTAAAAATCGTAAAACCTAAATTTGCTAACTTTGGCAATTATTTGTCTAGACTATTGAAACTTCGCAAACTTGTAGAATAAACTAAATCTAAGAAATGTTGCAAATTTCATTAAATTCTGTTGTTTAACAAAAGTTCTAAAGACTTGCAAAATTTGTAAAAATCGTAAAACCTATATTTGCTAACTTTCGCAATTATTTGTCTAAACTATTGAAACTTTGCAAACTTGTAGTATAAACTATATCTAAGAAATGTTGCAAATTTCATTAAATTCTGTTGTTTAACAAAAGTTCTATAGACTTGCAAAATTTGTAAAAATCGTAAAACCTATATTTGCTAACTTTCGCAATTATTTGTCTATACTATTGAAACTTTGCAAACCTATAGTATAAACTAAAACTAAGAAATGTAGCAAATTTCATTAAATTCTGTTGTTTAACAAAAGTTCTATAGACTTGCAAAATTTGTAAAAATCGTAAAACCTATATTTGCTAACTTTCGCAATTATTTGTCTATACTATTGAAACTTTGCAAACCTATAGTATAAACTAAAACTAAGAAATGTAGCAAATTTCATTAAATTCTGTTGTTTAACAAAAGTTCTATAGACTTGCAAAATTTGTAAAAATCGTAAAACCTATATTTGCTAACTTTCGCAATTATTTGTCTATACTATTGAAACTTTGCAAACCTATAGTATAAACTAAAACTAAGAAATGTAGCAAATTTCATTAAATTCTGTTGTTTAACAAAAGTTCTATAGACTTGCAAAATTTGTAAAAATCGTAAAACCTATATTTGCTAACTTTCGCAATTATTTGTCTATACTATTGAAACTTTGCAAACCTATAGTATAAACTAAAACTAAGAAATGTAGCAAATTTCATTAAATTCTGTTGTTTAACAAAAGTTCTATAGACTTGCAAAATTTGTAAAAATCGTAAAACCTATATTTGCTAACTTTCGCAATTATTTGTCTATACTATTGAAACTTTGCAAACCTATAGTATAAACTAAAACTAAGAAATGTAGCAAATTTCATTAAATTTTGTTGTTTAACAAAAGTTCTATAGACTTGCAAAATTTGTAAAAATCGTAAAACCTATATTTGCTAACTTTCGCAATTATTTGTCTATACTATTGAAACTTTGCAAACCTATAGTATAAACTAAAACTAAGAAATGTAGCAAATTTCATTAAATTCTGTTGTTTAACAAAAGTTCTATAGACTTGCAAAATTTGTAAAAATCGTAAAACCTAAATTTGCTAACTTTCGCAATTATTTGTCTAAACTATTGAAACTTTGCAAACTTGTAATATAAACTAAATCTAAGAAACGTTGCAAATTTCATTAAATTCTGTTGTTTAACAAAAGTTCTATAGACTTGCAAAATTTGTAAAAATCGTAAAACCTAAATTTGCTAACTTTGGCAATTATTTGTCTAGACTATTGAAACTTCGCAAACTTGTAGAATAAACTAAATCTAAGAAATGTTGCAAATTTCATTAAATTCTGTTGTTTAACAAAAGTTCTAAAGACTTGCAAAATTTGTAAAAATCGTAAAACCTATATTTGCTAACTTTCGCAATTATTTGTCTAAACTATTGAAACTTTGCAAACTTGTAGTATAAACTATATCTAAGAAATGTTGCAAATTTCATTAAATTCTGTTGTTTAACAAAAGTTCTATAGACTTGCAAAATTTGTAAAAATCGTAAAACCTATATTTGCTAACTTTCGCAATTATTTGTCTATACTATTGAAACTTTGCAAACCTATAGTATAAACTAAAACTAAGAAATGTAGCAAATTTCATTAAATTCTGTTGTTTAACAAAAGTTCTATAGACTTGCAAAATTTGTAAAAATCGTAAAACCTATATTTGCTAACTTTCGCAATTATTTGTCTATACTATTGAAACTTTGCAAACCTATAGTATAAACTAAAACTAAGAAATGTAGCAAATTTCATTAAATTCTGTTGTTTAACAAAAGTTCTATAGACTTGCAAAATTTGTAAAAATCGTAAAACCTATATTTGCTAACTTTCGCAATTATTTGTCTATACTATTGAAACTTTGCAAACCTATAGTATAAACTAAAACTAAGAAATGTAGCAAATTTCATTAAATTCTGTTGTTTAACAAAAGTTCTATAGACTTGCAAAATTTGTAAAAATCGTAAAACCTATATTTGCTAACTTTCGCAATTATTTGTCTATACTATTGAAACTTTGCAAACCTATAGTATAAACTAAAACTAAGAAATGTAGCAAATTTCATTAAATTTTGTTGTTTAACAAAAGTTCTATAGACTTGCAAAATTTGTAAAAATCGTAAAACCTATATTTGCTAACTTTCGCAATTATTTGTCTATACTATTGAAACTTTGCAAACCTATAGTATAAACTAAAACTAAGAAATGTAGCAAATTTCATTAAATTCTGTTGTTTAACAAAAGTTCTATAGACTTGCAAAATTTGTAAAAATCGTAAAACCTATATTTGCTAACTTTCGCAATTATTTGTCTAAACTATTGAAACTTTGCAAACTTGTAATATAAACAAAATCTAAGAAACGTTGCAAATTTCATTAAATTCTGTTGTTTAACAAAAGTTCTATAGACTTGCAAAATTTGTAAAAATCGTAAAACCTAAATTTGCTAACTTTGGCAATTATTTGTCTAGACTATTGAAACTTCGCAAACTTGTAGAATAAACTAAATCTAAGAAATGTTGCAAATTTCATTAAATTCTGTTGTTTAACAAAAGTTCTAAAGACTTGCAAAATTTGTAAAAATCGTAAAACCTATATTTGCTAACTTTCGCAATTATTTGTCTAAACTATTGAAACTTTGCAAACTTGTAGTATAAACTATATCTAAGAAATGTTGCAAATTTCATTAAATTCTGTTGTTTAACAAAAGTTCTATAGACTTGCAAAATTTGTAAAAATCGTAAAACCTATATTTGCTAACTTTCGCAATTATTTGTCTATACTATTGAAACTTTGCAAACCTATAGTATAAACTAAAACTAAGAAATGTAGCAAATTTCATTAAATTCTGTTGTTTAACAAAAGTTCTATAGACTTGCAAAATTTGTAAAAATCGTAAAACCTATATTTGCTAACTTTCGCAATTATTTGTCTATACTATTGAAACTTTGCAAACCTATAGTATAAACTAAAACTAAGAAATGTAGCAAATTTCATTAAATTCTGTTGTTTAACAAAAGTTCTATAGACTTGCAAAATTTGTAAAAATCGTAAAACCTAAATTTGCTAACTTTGGCAATTATTTGTCTAGACTATTGAAACTTCGCAAACTTGTAGAATAAACTAAATCTAAGAAATGTTGCAAATTTTATTAAATTCTGTTGTTTAACAAAAGTTCTAAAGACTTGCAAAATTTGTAAAAATCGTAAAACCTATATTTGCTAACTTTCGCAATTATTTGTCTAAACTATTGAAACTTTGCAAACTTGTAGTATAAACTATATCTAAGAAATGTTGCAAATTTCATTAAATTCTGTTGTTTAACAAAAGTTCTATAGACTTGCAAAATTTGTAAAAATCGTAAAACCTATATTTGCTAACTTTCGCAATTATTTGTCTATACTATTGAAACTTTGCAAACCTATAGTATAAACTAAAACTAAGAAATGTAGCAAATTTCATTAAATTCTGTTGTTTAACAAAAGTTCTATAGACTTGCAAAATTTGTAAAAATCGTAAAACCTATATTTGCTAACTTTCGCAATTATTTGTCTATACTATTGAAACTTTGCAAACCTATAGTATAAACTAAAACTAAGAAATGTAGCAAATTTCATTAAATTCTGTTGTTTAACAAAAGTTCTATAGACTTGCAAAATTTGTAAAAATCGTAAAACCTATATTTGCTAACTTTCGCAATTATTTGTCTATACTATTGAAACTTTGCAAACCTATAGTATAAACTAAAACTAAGAAATGTAGCAAATTTCATTAAATTTTGTTGTTTAACAAAAGTTCTATAGACTTGCAAAATTTGTAAAAATCGTAAAACCTATATTTGCTAACTTTCGCAATTATTTGTCTATACTATTGAAACTTTGCAAACCTATAGTATAAACTAAAACTAAGAAATGTAGCAAATTTCATTAAATTCTGTTGTTTAACAAAAGTTCTATAGACTTGCAAAATTTGTAAAAATCGTAAAACCTATATTTGCTAACTTTCGCAATTATTTGTCTATACTATTGAAACTTTGCAAACCTATAGTATAAACTAAAACTAAGAAATGTAGCAAATTTCATTAAATTTTGTTGTTTAACAAAAGTTCTATAGACTTGCAAAATTTGTAAAAATCGTAAAACCTATATTTGCTAACTTTCGCAATTATTTGTCTATACTATTGAAACTTTGCAAACCTATAGTATAAACTAAAACTAAGAAATGTAGCAAATTTCATTAAATTCTGTTGTTTAACAAAAGTTCTATAGACTTGCAAAATTTGTAAAAATCGTAAAACCTAAATTTGCTAACTTTCGCAATTATTTGTCTAAACTATTGAAACTTTGCAAACTTGTAATATAAACTAAATCTAAGAAACGTTGCAAATTTCATTAAATTCTGTTGTTTAACAAAAGTTCTATAGACTTGCAAAATTTGTAAAAATCGTAAAACCTAAATTTGCTAACTTTGGCAATTATTTGTCTAGACTATTGAAACTTCGCAAACTTGTAGAATAAACTAAATCTAAGAAATGTTGCAAATTTCATTAAATTCTGTTGTTTAACAAAAGTTCTAAAGACTTGCAAAATTTGTAAAAATCGTAAAACCTATATTTGCTAACTTTCGCAATTATTTGTCTAAACTATTGAAACTTTGCAAACTTGTAGTATAAACTATATCTAAGAAATGTTGCAAATTTCATTAAATTCTGTTGTTTAACAAAAGTTCTATAGACTTGCAAAATTTGTAAAAATCGTAAAACCTATATTTGCTAACTTTCGCAATTATTTGTCTATACTATTGAAACTTTGCAAACCTATAGTATAAACTAAAACTAAGAAATGTAGCAAATTTCATTAAATTCTGTTGTTTAACAAAAGTTCTATAGACTTGCAAAATTTGTAAAAATCGTAAAACCTATATTTGCTAACTTTCGCAATTATTTGTCTATACTATTGAAACTTTGCAAACCTATAGTATAAACTAAAACTAAGAAATGTAGCAAATTTCATTAAATTCTGTTGTTTAACAAAAGTTCTATAGACTTGCAAAATTTGTAAAAATCGTAAAACCTATATTTGCTAACTTTCGCAATTATTTGTCTATACTATTGAAACTTTGCAAACCTATAGTATAAACTAAAACTAAGAAATGTAGCAAATTTCATTAAATTCTGTTGTTTAACAAAAGTTCTATAGACTTGCAAAATTTGTAAAAATCGTAAAACCTATATTTGCTAACTTTCGCAATTATTTGTCTATACTATTGAAACTTTGCAAACCTATAGTATAAACTAAAACTAAGAAATGTAGCAAATTTCATTAAATTCTGTTGTTTAACAAAAGTTCTATAGACTTGCAAAATTTGTAAAAATCGTAAAACCTATATTTGCTAACTTTCGCAATTATTTGTCTATACTATTGAAACTTTGCAAACCTATAGTATAAACTAAAACTAAGAAATGTAGCAAATTTCATTAAATTCTGTTGTTTAACAAAAGTTCTATAGACTTGCAAAATTTGTAAAAATCGTAAAACCTAAATTTGCTAACTTTGGCAATTATTTGTCTAGACTATTGAAACTTCGCAAACTTGTAGAATAAACTAAATCTAAGATATGTTGCAAATTTCATTAAATTCTGTTGTTTAACAAAAGTTCTAAAGACTTGCAAAATTTGTAAAAATCGTAAAACCTATATTTGCTAACTTTCGCAATTATTTGTCTAAACTATTGAAACTTTGCAAACTTGTAGTATAAACTATATCTAAGAAATGTTGCAAATTTCATTAAATTCTGTTGTTTAACAAAAGTTCTATAGACTTGCAAAATTTGTAAAAATCGTAAAACCTATATTTGCTAACTTTCGCAATTATTTGTCTATACTATTGAAACTTTGCAAACCTATAGTATAAACTAAAACTAAGAAATGTAGCAAATTTCATTAAATTCTGTTGTTTAACAAAAGTTCTATAGACTTGCAAAATTTGTAAAAATCGTAAAACCTATATTTGCTAACTTTCGCAATTATTTGTCTATACTATTGAAACTTTGCAAACCTATAGTATAAACTAAAACTAAGAAATGTAGCAAATTTCATTAAATTCTGTTGTTTAACAAAAGTTCTATAGACTTGCAAAATTTGTAAAAATCGTAAAACCTATATTTGCTAACTTTCGCAATTATTTGTCTATACTATTGAAACTTTGCAAACCTATAGTATAAACTAAAACTAAGAAATGTAGCAAATTTCATTAAATTCTGTTGTTTAACAAAAGTTCTATAGACTTGCAAAATTTGTAAAAATCGTAAAACCTATATTTGCTAACTTTCGCAATTATTTGTCTATACTATTGAAACTTTGCAAACCTATAGTATAAACTAAAACTAAGAAATGTAGCAAATTTCATTAAATTCTGTTGTTTAACAAAAGTTCTATAGACTTGCAAAATTTGTAAAAATCGTAAAACCTATATTTGCTAACTTTCGCAATTATTTGTCTATACTATTGAAACTTTGCAAACCTATAGTATAAACTAAAACTAAGAAATGTAGCAAATTTCATTAAATTCTGTTGTTTAACAAAAGTTCTATAGACTTGCAAAATTTGTAAAAATCGTAAAACCTAAATTTGCTAACTTTCGCAATTATTTGTCTAAACTATTGAAACTTTGCAAACTTGTAATATAAACTAAATCTAAGAAACGTTGCAAATTTCATTAAATTCTGTTGTTTAACAAAAGTTCTATAGACTTGCAAAATTTGTAAAAATCGTAAAACCTAAATTTGCTAACTTTGGCAATTATTTGTCTAGACTATTGAAACTTCGCAAACTTGTAGAATGAACTAAATCTAAGAAATGTTGCAAATTTCATTAAATTCTGTTGTTTAACAAAAGTTCTAAAGACTTGCAAAATTTGTAAAAATCGTAAAACCTATATTTGCTAACTTTCGCAATTATTTGTCTATACTATTGAAACTTTGCAAACCTATAGTATAAACTAAAACTAAGAAATGTAGCAAATTTCATTAAATTCTGTTGTTTAACAAAAGTTCTATAGACTTGCAAAATTTGAAAAAATCGTAAAACCTAAATTTGCTAACTTTCGCAATTATTTGTCTAAACTATTGAAACTTTGCAAACTTGTAATATAAACTAAATCTAAGAAACGTTGCAAATTTCATTAAATTCTGTTGTTTAACAAAAGTTCTATAGACTTGCAAAATTTGTAAAAATCGTAAAACCTATATTTGCTAACTTTCGCAATTATTTGTCTATACTATTGAAACTTTGCAAACCTATAGTATAAACTGAAACTAAGAAATGTAGCAAATTTCATTAAATTCTGTTGTTTAACAAAAGTTCTATAGACTTGCAAAATTTGTAAAAATCGTAAAACCTAAATTTGCTAACTTTCGCAATTATTTGTCTAAACTATTGAAACTTTGCAAACTTGTAATATAAACTAAATCTAAGAAACGTTGCAAATTTCATTAAATTCTGTTGTTTAACAAAAGTTCTATAGACTTGCAAAATTTGTAAAAATCGTAAAACCTAAATTTGCTAACTTTGGCAATTATTTGTCTAGACTATTGAAACATCGCAAACTTGTAGAATGAACTAAATCTAAGAAATGTTGCAAATTTCATTAAATTCTGTTGTTTAACAAAAGTTCTAAAGACTTGCAAAATTTGTAAAAATCGTAAAACCTATATTTGCTAACTTTCGCAATTATTTGTTCTTACTATTGAAACTTTGCAAACCTATAGTATAAACTAAAACTAAGAAATGTAGCAAATTTCATTAAATTCTGTTGTTTAACAAAAGTTCTATAGACTTGCAAAATTTGTAAAAATCGTAAAACCTATATTTGCTAACTTTCGCAATTATTTGTCTATACTATTGAAACTTTGCAAACCTATAGTATAAACTAAAACTAAGAAATGTAGCAAATTTCATTAAATTCTGTTGTTTAACAAAAGTTCTATAGACTTGCAAAATTTGTAAAAATCGTAAAACCTAAATTTGCTAACTTTGGCAATTATTTGTCTATACTATTGAAACTTTGCAAACCTATAGTATAAACTAAAACTAAGAAATGTAGCAAATTTCATTAAATTCTGTTGTTTAACAAAAGTTCTATAGACTTGCAAAATTTGTAAAAATCGTAAAACCTAAATTTGCTAACTTTGGCAATTATTTGTCTAGACTATTGAAACTTTGCAAACCTATAGTATAAACTAAAACTAAGAAATGTAGCAAATTTCATTAAATTCTGTTGTTTAACAAAAGTTCTATAGACTTGCAAAATTTGTAAAAATCGTAAAACCTATATTTGCTAACTTTCGCAATTATTTGTCTATACTATTGAAACTTTGCAAACCTATAGTATAAACTAAAACTAAGAAATGTAGCAAATTTCATTAAATTCTGTTGTTTAACAAAAGTTCTATAGACTTGCAAAATTTGTAAAAATCGTAAAACCTATATTTGCTAACTTTCGCAATTATTTGTCTATACTATTGAAACTTTGCAAACCTATAGTATAAACTAAAACTAAGAAATGTAGCAAATTTCATTAAATTCTGTTGTTTAACAAAAGTTCTATAGACTTGCAAAATTTGTAAAAATCGTAAAACCTATATTTGCTAACTTTCGCAATTATTTGTCTATACTATTGAAACTTTGCAAACCTATAGTATAAACTAAAACTAAGAAATGTAGCAAATTTCATTAAATTCTGTTGTTTAACAAAAGTTCTATAGACTTGCAAAATTTGTAAAAATCGTAAAACCTATATTTGCTAACTTTCGCAATTATTTGTTCTTACTATTGAAACTTTGCAAACCTATAGTATAAACTAAAACTAAGAAATGTAGCAAATTTCATTAAATTCTGTTGTTTAACAAAAGTTCTATAGACTTGCAAAATTTGTAAAAATCGTAAAACCTAAATTTGCTAACTTTGGCAATTATTTGTCTATACTATTGAAACTTTGCAAACCTATAGTATAAACTAAAACTAAGAAATGTAGCAAATTTCATTAAATTCTGTTGTTTAACAAAAGTTCTATAGACTTGCAAAATTTGTAAAAATCGTAAAACCTAAATTTGCTAACTTTGGCAATTATTTGTCTATACTATTGAAACTTTGCAAACCTATAGTATAAACTAAAACTAAGAAATGTAGCAAATTTCATTAAATTCTGTTGTTTAACAAAAGTTCTAAAGACTTGCAAAATTTGTAAAAATCGTAAAACCTATATTTGCTAACTTTCGCAATTATTTGTTCTTACTATTGAAACTTTGCAAACCTATAGTATAAACTAAAACTAAGAAATGTAGCAAATTTCATTAAATTCTGTTGTTTAACAAAAGTTCTATAGACTTGCAAAATTTGTAAAAATCGTAAAACCTATATTTGCTAACTTTCGCAATTATTTGTCTATACTATTGAAACTTTGCAAACCTATAGTATAAACTAAAACTAAGAAATGTAGCAAATTTCATTAAATTCTGTTGTTTAACAAAAGTTCTATAGACTTGCAAAATTTGTAAAAATCGTAAAACCTATATTTGCTAACTTTCGCAATTATTTGTCTATACTATTGAAACTTTGCAAACCTATAGTATAAACTAAAACTAAGAAATGTAGCAAATTTCATTAAATTCTGTTGTTTAACAAAAGTTCTATAGACTTGCAAAATTTGTAAAAATCGTAAAACCTATATTTGCTAACTTTCGCAATTATTTGTTCTTACTATTGAAACTTTGCAAACCTATAGTATAAACTAAAACTAAGAAATGTAGCAAATTTCATTAAATTCTGTTGTTTAACAAAAGTTCTATAGACTTGCAAAATTTGTAAAAATCGTAAAACCTATATTTGCTAACTTTCGCAATTATTTGTCTATACTATTGAAACTTTGCAAACCTATAGTATAAACTAAAACTAAGAAATGTAGCAAATTTCATTAAATTCTGTTGTTTAACAAAAGTTCTATAGACTTGCAAAATTTGTAAAAATCGTAAAACCTAAATTTGCTAACTTTCGCAATTATTTGTCTAAACTATTGAAACTTTGCAAACTTGTAGTATAAACTATATCTAAGAAATGTTGCAAATTTCATTAAATTCTGTTGTTTAACAAAAGTTCTAAAGACTTGCAAAATTTGTAAAAATCGTAAAACCTAAATTTGCTAACTTTCGCAATTATTTGTCTAAACTATTGAAACTTTGCAAACTTGTAGTATAAACTATATCTAAGAAATGTTGCAAATTTCATTAAATTCTGTTGTTTAACAAAAGTTCTATAGACTTGCAAAATTTGTAAAAATCGTAAAACCTATATTTGCTAACTTTCGCAATTATTTGTCTATACTATTGAAACTTTGCAAACCTATAGTATAAACTAAAACTAAGAAATGTAGCAAATTTCATTAAATTCTGTTGTTTAACAAAAGTTCTATAGACTTGCAAAATTTGTAAAAATCGTAAAACCTAAATTTGCTAACTTTGGCAATTATTTGTCTATACTATTGAAACTTTGCAAACCTATAGTATAAACTAAAACTAAGAAATGTAGCAAATTTCATTAAATTCTGTTGTTTAACAAAAGTTCTATAGACTTGCAAAATTTGTAAAAATCGTAAAACCTATATTTGCTAACTTTCGCAATTATTTGTCTATACTATTGAAACTTTGCAAACCTATAGTATAAACTAAAACTAAGAAATGTAGCAAATTTCATTAAATTCTGTTGTTTAACAAAAGTTCTATAGACTTGCAAAATTTGTAAAAATCGTAAAACCTATATTTGCTAACTTTCGCAATTATTTGTCTATACTATTGAAACTTTGCAAACCTATAGTATAAACTAAAACTAAGAAATGTAGCAAATTTCATTAAATTCTGTTGTTTAACAAAAGTTCTATAGACTTGCAAAATTTGTAAAAATCGTAAAACCTAAATTTGCTAACTTTGGCAATTATTTGTCTAGACTATTGAAACTTCGCAAACTTGTAGAATAAACTAAATCTAAGAAATGTTGCAAATTTCATTAAATTCTGTTGTTTAACAAAAGTTCTAAAGACTTGCAAAATTTGTAAAAATCGTAAAACCTATATTTGCTAACTTTCGCAATTATTTGTCTAAACTATTGAAACTTTGCAAACTTGTAGTATAAACTATATCTAAGAAATGTTGCAAATTTCATTAAATTCTGTTGTTTAACAAAAGTTCTATAGACTTGCAAAATTTGTAAAAATCGTAAAACCTATATTTGCTAACTTTCGCAATTATTTGTCTATACTATTGAAACTTTGCAAACCTATAGTATAAACTAAAACTAAGAAATGTAGCAAATTTCATTAAATTCTGTTGTTTAACAAAAGTTCTATAGACTTGCAAAATTTGTAAAAATCGTAAAACCTAAATTTGCTAACTTTCGCAATTATTTGTCTAAACTATTGAAACTTTGCAAACTTGTAGTATAAACTATATCTAAGAAATGTTGCAAATTTCATTAAATTCTGTTGTTTAACAAAAGTTCTATAGACTTGCAAAATTTGTAAAAATCGTAAAACCTATATTTGCTAACTTTCGCAATTATTTGTCTATACTATTGAAACTTTGCAAACCTATAGTATAAACTAAAACTAAGAAATGTAGCAAATTTCATTAAATTCTGTTGTTTAACAAAAGTTCTATAGACTTGCAAAATTTGTAAAAATCGTAAAACCTAAATTTGCTAACTTTCGCAATTATTTGTCTAAACTATTGAAACTTTGCAAACTTGTAGTATAAACTATATCTAAGAAATGTTGCAAATTTCATTAAATTCTGTTGTTTAACAAAAGTTCTATAGACTTGCAAAATTTGTAAAAATCGTAAAACCTATATTTGCTAACTTTCGCAATTATTTGTCTATACTATTGAAACTTTGCAAACCTATAGTATAAACTAAAACTAAGAAATGTAGCAAATTTCATTAAATTCTGTTGTTTAACAAAAGTTCTATAGACTTGCAAAATTTGTAAAAATCGTAAAACCTAAATTTGCTAACTTTCGCAATTATTTGTCTAAACTATTGAAACTTTGCAAACTTGTAGTATAAACTATATCTAAGAAATGTTGCAAATTTCATTAAATTCTGTTGTTTAACAAAAGTTCTAAAGACTTGCAAAATTTGTAAAAATCGTAAAACCTAAATTTGCTAACTTTCGCAATTATTTGTCTAAACTATTGAAACTTTGCAAACTTGTAGTATAAACTATATCTAAGAAATGTTGCAAATTTCATTAAATTCTGTTGTTTAACAAAAGTTCTATAGACTTGCAAAATTTGTAAAAATCGTAAAACCTAAATTTGCTAACTTTGGCAATTATTTGTCTAGACTATTGAAACTTCGCAAACTTGTAGAATAAACTAAATCTAAGAAATGTTGCAAATTTCATTAAATTCTGTTGTTTAACAAAAGTTCTATAGACTTGCAAAATTTGTAAAAATCGTAAAACCTATATTTGCTAACTTTCGCAATTATTTGTCTAAACTATTGAAACTTTGCAAACTTGTAGTATAAACTAAATCTAAGAAATGTTGCAAATTTCATTAAATTCTGTTGTTTAACAAAAGTTCTAAAGACTTGCAAAATTTGTAAAAATCGTAAAACCTATATTTGCTAACTTTCGCAATTATTTGTCTAAACTATTGAAACTTTGCAAACTTGTAGTATAAACTAAATCTAAGAAATGTTGCAAATTTCATTAAATTCTGTTGTTTAACAAAAGTTCTATAGACTTGCAAAATTTGTAAAAATCGTAAAACCTATATTTGCTAACTTTCGCAATTATTTGTCTATACTATTGAAACTTTGCAAACCTATAGTATAAACTAAAACTAAGAAATGTAGCAAATTTCATTAAATTCTGTTGTTTAACAAAAGTTCTATAGACTTGCAAAATTTGTAAAAATCGTAAAACCTAAATTTGCTAACTTTGGCAATTATTTGTCTAGACTATTGAAACTTCGCAAACTTGTAGAATAAACTAAATCTAAGAAATGTTGCAAATTTCATTAAATTCTGTTGTTTAACAAAAGTTCTATAGACTTGCAAAATTTGTAAAAATCGTAAAACCTATATTTGCTAACTTTCGCAATTATTTGTCTATACTATTGAAACTTTGCAAACCTATAGTATAAACTAAAACTAAGAAATGTAGCAAATTTCATTAAATTCTGTTGTTTAACAAAAGTTCTATAGACTTGCAAAATTTGTAAAAATCGTAAAACCTAAATTTGCTAACTTTGGCAATTATTTGTCTAGACTATTGAAACTTCGCAAACTTGTAGAATAAACTAAATCTAAGAAATGTTGCAAATTTCATTAAATTCTGTTGTTTAACAAAAGTTCTATAGACTTGCAAAATTTGTAAAAATCGTAAAACCTATATTTGCTAACTTTCGCAATTATTTGTCTATACTATTGAAACTTTGCAAACCTATAGTATAAACTAAAACTAAGAAATGTAGCAAATTTCATTAAATTCTGTTGTTTAACAAAAGTTCTATAGACTTGCAAAATTTGTAAAAATCGTAAAACCTAAATTTGCTAACTTTGGCAATTATTTGTCTAGACTATTGAAATTTCGCAAACTTGTAGAATAAACTAAATCTAAGAAATGTTGCAAATTTCATTAAATTCTGTTGTTTAACAAAAGTTCTATAGACTTGCAAAATTTGTAAAAATCGTAAAACCTATATTTGCTAACTTTCGCAATTATTTGTCTAAACTATTGAAACTTTGCAAACTTGTAGTATAAACTAAATCTAAGAAATGTTGCAAATTTCATTAAATTCTGTTGTTTAACAAAAGTTCTAAAGACTTGCAAAATTTGTAAAAATCGTAAAACCTATATTTGCTAACTTTCGCAATTATTTGTCTATACTATTGAAACTTTGCAAACCTATAGTATAAACTAAAACTAAGAAATGTAGCAAATTTCATTAAATTCTGTTGTTTAACAAAAGTTCTATAGACTTGCAAAATTTGTAAAAATCGTAAAACCTATATTTGCTAACTTTCGCAATTATTTGTCTATACTATTGAAACTTTGCAAACCTATAGTATAAACTAAAACTAAGAAATGTAGCAAATTTCATTAAATTCTGTTGTTTAACAAAAGTTCTATAGACTTGCAAAATTTGTAAAAATCGTAAAACCTAAATTTGCTAACTTTGGCAATTATTTGTCTAGACTATTGAAACTTCGCAAACCTATAGTATAAACTAAAACTAAGAAATGTTGCAAATTTCATTAAATTCTGTTGTTTAACAAAAGTTCTATAGACTTGCAAAATTTGTAAAAATCGTAAAACCTATATTTGCTAACTTTCGCAATTATTTGTCTATACTATTGAAACTTTGCAAACCTATCGTATAAACTAAAACTAAGAAATGTAGCAAATTTCATTAAATTCTGTTGTTTAACAAAAGTTCTATAGACTTGCAAAATTTGTAAAAATCGTAAAACCTATATTTGCTAACTTTCGCAATTATTTGTCTATACTATTGAAACTTTGCAAACCTATAGTAAAAAATAAAACTAAGAAATGTAGCAAATTTCATTAAATTCTGTTGTTTAACAAAAGTTCTATAGACTTGCAAAATTTGTAAAAATCGTAAAACCTAAATTTGCTAACTTTGGCAATTATTTGTCTAGACTATTGAAACTTCGCAAACTTGTAGAATAAACTAAATCTAAGAAATGTTGCAAATTTCATTAAATTCTGTTGTTTAACAAAAGTTCTATAGACTTGCAAAATTTGTAAAAATCGTAAAACCTAAATTTGCTAACTTTGGCAATTATTTGTCTAGACTATTGAAACTTCGCAAACTTGTAGAATAAACTAAATCTAAGAAATGTTGCAAATTTCATTAAATTCTGTTGTTTAACAAAAGTTCTATAGACTTGCAAAATTTGTAAAAATCGTAAAACCTATATTTGCTAACTTTCGCAATTATTTGTCTATACTATTGAAACTTTGCAAACCTATAGTATAAACTAAAACTAAGAAATGTAGCAAATTTCATTAAATTCTGTTGTTTAACAAAAGTTCTATAGACTTGCAAAATTTGTAAAAATCGTAAAACCTATATTTGCTAACTTTCGCAATTATTTGTCTATACTATTGAAACTTTGCAAACCTATAGTATAAACTAAAACTAAGAAATGTAGCAAATTTCATTAAATTCTGTTGTTTAACAAAAGTTCTATAGACTTGCAAAATTTGTAAAAATCGTAAAACCTAAATTTGCTAACTTTGGCAATTATTTGTCTAGACTATTGAAACTTCGCAAACTTGTAGAATAAACTAAATCTAAGAAATGTTGCAAATTTCATTAAATTCTGTTGTTTAACAAAAGTTCTATAGACTTGCAAAATTTGTAAAAATCGTAAAACCTAAATTTGCTAACTTTGGCAATTATTTGTCTAGACTATTGAAACTTCGCAAACTTGTAGAATAAACTAAATCTAAGAAATGTTGCAAATTTCATTAAATTCTGTTGTTTAATAAAAGTTCTATAGACTTGCAAAATTTGTAAAAATCGTAAAACCTATATTTGCTAACTTTCGCAATTATTTGTCTATACTATTGAAACTTTGCAAACCTATAGTATAAACTAAAACTAAGAAATGTAGCAAATTTCATTAAATTCTGTTGTTTAACAAAAGTTCTATAGACTTGCAAAATTTGTAAAAATCGTAAAACCTATATTTGCTAACTTTCGCAATTATTTGTCTATACTATTGAAACTTTGCAAACCTATAGTATAAACTAAAACTAAGAAATGTAGCAAATTTCATTAAATTCTGTTGTTTAACAAAAGTTCTATAGACTTGCAAAATTTGTAAAAATCGTAAAACCTATATTTGCTAACTTTCGCAATTATTTGTCTATACTATTGAAACTTTGCAAACCTATAGTATAAACTAAAACTAAGAAATGTAGCAAATTTCATTAAATTCTGTTGTTTAACAAAAGTTCTATAGACTTGCAAAATTTGTAAAAATCGTAAAACCTAAATTTGCTAACTTTGGCAATTATTTGTCTAGACTATTGAAACTTCGCAAACCTATAGTATAAACTAAAACTAAGAAATGTTGCAAATTTCATTAAATTCTGTTGTTTAACAAAAGTTCTATAGACTTGCAAAATTTGTAAAAATCGTAAAACCTATATTTGCTAACTTTCGCAATTATTTGTCTATACTATTGAAACTTTGCAAACCTATAGTATAAACTAAAACTAAGAAATGTAGCAAATTTCATTAAATTCTGTTGTTTAACAAAAGTTCTATAGACTTGCAAAATTTGTAAAAATCGTAAAACCTATATTTGCTAACTTTCGCAATTATTTGTCTATACTATTGAAACTTTGCAAACCTATAGTATAAACTAAAACTAAGAAATGTAGCAAATTTCATTAAATTCTGTTGTTTAACAAAAGTTCTATAGACTTGCAAAATTTGTAAAAATCGTAAAACCTAAATTTGCTAACTTTGGCAATTATTTGTCTAGACTATTGAAACTTCGCAAACCTATAGTATAAACTAAAACTAAGAAATGTTGCAAATTTCATTAAATTCTGTTGTTTAACAAAAGTTCTATAGACTTGCAAAATTTGTAAAAATCGTAAAACCTATATTTGCTAACTTTCGCAATTATTTGTCTATACTATTGAAACTTTGCAAACCTATAGTATAAACTAAAACTAAGAAATGTAGCAAATTTCATTAAATTCTGTTGTTTAACAAAAGTTCTATAGACTTGCAAAATTTGTAAAAATCGTAAAACCTATATTTGCTAACTTTCGCAATTATTTGTCTATACTATTGAAACTTTGCAAACCTATAGTATAAACTAAAACTAAGAAATGTAGCAAATTTCATTAAATTCTGTTGTTTAACAAAAGTTCTATAGACTTGCAAAATTTGTAAAAATCGTAAAACCTATATTTGCTAACTTTCGCAATTATTTGTCTATACTATTGAAACTTTGCAAACCTATAGTATAAACTAAAACTAAGAAATGTTGCAAATTTCATTAAATTCTGTTGTTTAATAAAAGTTCTATAGACTTGCAAAATTTGTAAAAATCGTAAAACCTATATTTGCTAACTTTCGCAATTATTTGTCTATACTATTGAAACTTTGCAAACCTATAGTATAAACTAAAACTAAGAAATGTAGCAAATTTCATTAAATTCTGTTGTTTAACAAAAGTTCTATAGACTTGCAAAATTTGTAAAAATCGTAAAACCTATATTTGCTAACTTTCGCAATTATTTGTCTATACTATTGAAACTTTGCAAACCTATAGTATAAACTAAAACTAAGAAATGTAGCAAATTTCATTAAATTCTGTTGTTTAACAAAAGTTCTATAGACTTGCAAAATTTGTAAAAATCGTAAAACCTATATTTGCTAACTTTCGCAATTATTTGTCTATACTATTGAAACTTTGCAAACCTATAGTATAAACTAAAACTAAGAAATGTAGCAAATTTCATTAAATTCTGTTGTTTAACAAAAGTTCTATAGACTTGCAAAATTTGTAAAAATCGTAAAACCTAAATTTGCTAACTTTGGCAATTATTTGTCTAGACTATTGAAACTTCGCAAACCTATAGTATAAACTAAAACTAAGAAATGTTGCAAATTTCATTAAATTCTGTTGTTTAACAAAAGTTCTATAGACTTGCAAAATTTGTAAAAATCGTAAAACCTATATTTGCTAACTTTCGCAATTATTTGTCTATACTATTGAAACTTTGCAAACCTATAGTATAAACTAAAACTAAGAAATGTAGCAAATTTCATTAAATTCTGTTGTTTAACAAAAGTTCTATAGACTTGCAAAATTTGTAAAAATCGTAAAACCTATATTTGCTAACTTTCGCAATTATTTGTCTAAACTATTGAAACTTTGCAAACTTGTAGTATAAACTAAATCTAAGAAATGTTGCAAATTTCATTAAATTCTGTTGTTTAACAAAAGTTCTATAGACTTGCAAAATTTGTAAAAATCGTAAAACCTAAATTTGCTAACTTTGGCAATTATTTGTCTAGACTATTGAAACTTTGCAAACCTATAGTATAAACTAAAACTAAGAAATGTTGCAAATTTCATTAAATTCTGTTGTTTAACAAAAGTTCTATAGACTTGCAAAATTTGTAAAAATTGTAAAACCTATATTTGCTAACTTTCGCAATTATTTGTCTATACTATTGAAACTTTGCAAACCTATAGTATAAACTAAAACTAAGAAATGTAACAAATTTCATTAAATTCTGTTGTTTAACAAAAGTTCTATAGACTTGCAAAATTTGTAAAAATCGTAAAACCTATATTTGCTAACTTTCGCAATTATTTGTCTATACTATTGAAACTTTGCAAACCTATAGTATAAACTAAAACTAAGAAATGTAGCAAATTTCATTAAATTCTGTTGTTTAACAAAAGTTCTATAGACTTGCAAAATTTGTAAAAATCGTAAAACCTAAATTTGCTAACTTTGGCAATTATTTGTCTATACTATTGAAACTTTGCAAACTTGTAGTATAAACTAAATCTAAGAAATGTTGCAAATTTCATTAAATTCTGTTGTTTAACAAAAGTTCTATAGACTTGCAAAATTTGTAAAAATCGTAAAACCTATATTTGCTAACTTTCGCAATTATTTGTCTAAACTATTGAAACTTTGCAAACTTGTAGTATAAACTAAATCTAAGAAATGTTGCAAATTTCATTAAATTCTGTTGTTTAACAAAAGTTCTATAGACTTGCAAAATTTGTAAAAATCGTAAAACCTATATTTGCTAACTTTCGCAATTATTTGTCTATACTATTGAAACTTTGCAAACCTATAGTATAAACTAAAACTAAGAAATGTAGCAAATTTCATTAAATTCTGTTGTTTAACAAAAGTTCTATAGACTTGCAAAATTTGTAAAAATCGTAAAACCTATATTTGCTAACTTTCGCAATTATTTGTCTATACTATTGAAACTTTGCAAACCTATAGTATAAACTAAAACTAAGAAATGTAGCAAATTTCATTAAATTCTGTTGTTTAACAAAAGTTCTATAGACTTGCAAAATTTGTAAAAATCGTAAAACCTATATTTGCTAACTTTCGCAATTATTTGTCTATACTATTGAAACTTTGCAAACCTATAGTATAAACTAAAACTAAGAAATGTAGCAAATTTCATTAAATTCTGTTGTTTAACAAAAGTTCTATAGACTTGCAAAATTTGTAAAAATCGTAAAACCTATATTTGCTAACTTTCGCAATTATTTGTCTAAACTATTGAAACTTTGCAAACTTGTAGTATAAACTAAATCTAAGAAATGTTGCAAATTTCATTAAATTCTGTTGTTTAACAAAAGTTCTATAGACTTGCAAAATTTGTAAAAATCGTAAAACCTATATTTGCTAACTTTCGCAATTATTTGTCTATACTATTGAAACTTTGCAAACCTATAGTATAAACTAAAACTAAGAAATGTAGCAAATTTCATTAAATTCTGTTGTTTAACAAAAGTTCTATAGACTTGCAAAATTTGTAAAAATCGTAAAACCTATATTTGCTAACTTTCGCAATTATTTGTCTATACTATTGAAACTTTGCAAACCTATAGTATAAACTAAAACTAAGAAATGTAGCAAATTTCATTAAATTCTGTTGTTTAACAAAAGTTCTATAGACTTGCAAAATTTGTAAAAATCGTAAAACCTATATTTGCTAACTTTCGCAATTATTTGTCTATACTATTGAAACTTTGCAAACCTATAGTATAAACTAAAACTAAGAAATGTAGCAAATTTCATTAAATTCTGTTGTTTAACAAAAGTTCTATAGACTTGCAAAATTTGTAAAAATCGTAAAACCTATATTTGCTAACTTTCGCAATTATTTGTCTAAACTATTGAAACTTTGCAAACTTGTAGTATAAACTAAATCTAAGAAATGTTGCAAATTTCATTAAATTCTGTTGTTTAACAAAAGTTCTATAGACTTGCAAAATTTGTAAAAATCGTAAAACCTATATTTGCTAACTTTCGCAATTATTTGTCTATACTATTGAAACTTTGCAAACCTATAGTATAAACTAAAACTAAGAAATGTAGCAAATTTCATTAAATTCTGTTGTTTAACAAAAGTTCTATAGACTTGCAAAATTTGTAAAAATCGTAAAACCTATATTTGCTAACTTTCGCAATTATTTGTCTATACTATTGAAACTTTGCAAACCTATAGTATAAACTAAAACTAAGAAATGTAGCAAATTTCATTAAATTCTGTTGTTTAACAAAAGTTCTATAGACTTGCAAAATTTGTAAAAATCGTAAAACCTATATTTGCTAACTTTCGCAATTATTTGTCTATACTATTGAAACTTTGCAAACCTATAGTATAAACTAAAACTAAGAAATGTAGCAAATTTCATTAAATTCTGTTGTTTAACAAAAGTTCTATAGACTTGCAAAATTTGTAAAAATCGTAAAACCTATATTTGCTAACTTTCGCAATTATTTGTCTATACTATTGAAACTTTGCAAACCTATAGTATAAACTAAAACTAAGAAATGTAGCAAATTTCATTAAATTCTGTTGTTTAACAAAAGTTCTATAGACTTGCAAAATTTGTAAAAATCGTAAAACCTATATTTGCTAACTTTCGCAATTATTTGTCTATACTATTGAAACTTTGCAAACCTATAGTATAAACTAAAACTAAGAAATGTAGCAAATTTCATTAAATTCTGTTGTTTAACAAAAGTTCTATAGACTTGCAAAATTTGTAAAAATCGTAAAACCTATATTTGCTAACTTTCGCAATTATTTGTCTATACTATTGAAACTTTGCAAACCTATAGTATAAACTAAAACTAAGAAATGTAGCAAATTTCATTAAATTCTGTTGTTTAACAAAAGTTCTATAGACTTGCAAAATTTGTAAAAATCGTAAAACCTATATTTGCTAACTTTCGCAATTATTTGTCTATACTATTGAAACTTTGCAAACCTATAGTATAAACTAAAACTAAGAAATGTAGCAAATTTCATTAAATTCTGTTGTTTAACAAAAGTTCTATAGACTTGCAAAATTTGTAAAAATCGTAAAACCTATATTTGCTAACTTTCGCAATTATTTGTCTATACTATTGAAACTTTGCAAACCTATAGTATAAACTAAAACTAAGAAATGTAGCAAATTTCATTAAATTCTGTTGTTTAACAAAAGTTCTATAGACTTGCAAAATTTGTAAAAATCGTAAAACCTATATTTGCTAACTTTCGCAATTATTTGTCTATACTATTGAAACTTTGCAAACCTATAGTATAAACTAAAACTAAGAAATGTAGCAAATTTCATTAAATTCTGTTGTTTAACAAAAATTCTATAGACTTGCAAAATTTGTAAAAATTGTAAAACCTATATTTGCTAACTTTCGCAATTATTTGTCTATACTATTGAAACTTTGCAAACCTATAGTATAAACTAAAACTAAGAAATGTTGCAAATTTCATTAAATTCTGTTGTTTAACAAAAGTTCTATAGACTTGCAAAATTTGTAAAAATTGTAAAACCTATATTTGCTAACTTTCGCAATTATTTGTCTATACTATTGAAACTTTGCAAACCTATAGTATAAACTAAAACTAAGAAATGTAGCAAATTTCATTAAATTCTGTTGTTTAACAAAAGTTCTATAGACTTGCAAAATTTGTAAAAATCGTAAAACCTATATTTGCTAACTTTCGCAATTATTTGTCTAAACTATTGAAACTTTGCAAACTTGTAGTATAAACTAAATCTAAGAAATGTTGCAAATTTCATTAAATTCTGTTGTTTAACAAAAGTTCTATAGACTTGCAAAATTTGTAAAAATCGTAAAACCTATATTTGCTAACTTTCGCAATTATTTGTCTATACTATTGAAACTTTGCAAACCTATAGTATAAACTAAAACTAAGAAATGTAGCAAATTTCATTAAATTCTGTTGTTTAACAAAAGTTCTATAGACTTGCAAAATTTGTAAAAATCGTAAAACCTATATTTGCTAACTTTCGCAATTATTTGTCTATACTATTGAAACTTTGCAAACCTATAGTATAAACTAAAACTAAGAAATGTAGCAAATTTCATTAAATTCTGTTGTTTAACAAAAGTTCTATAGACTTGCAAAATTTGTAAAAATCGTAAAACCTATATTTGCTAACTTTCGCAATTATTTGTCTAAACTATTGAAACTTTGCAAACTTGTAGTATAAACTAAATCTAAGAAATGTTGCAAATTTCATTAAATTCTGTTGTTTAACAAAAGTTCTATAGACTTGCAAAATTTGTAAAAATCGTAAAACCTATATTTGCTAACTTTCGCAATTATTTGTCTATACTATTGAAACTTTGCAAACCTATAGTATAAACTAAAACTAAGAAATGTAGCAAATTTCATTAAATTCTGTTGTTTAACAAAAGTTCTATAGACTTGCAAAATTTGTAAAAATCGTAAAACCTATATTTGCTAACTTTCGCAATTATTTGTCTAAACTATTGAAACTTTGCAAACTTGTAGTATAAACTAAATCTAAGAAATGTTGCAAATTTCATTAAATTCTGTTGTTTAACAAAAGTTCTATAGACTTGCAAAATTTGTAAAAATTGTAAAACCTATATTTGCTAACTTTCGCAATTATTTGTCTATACTATTGAAACTTTGCAAACCTATAGTATAAACTAAAACTAAGAAATGTAGCAAATTTCATTAAATTCTGTTGTTTAACAAAAGTTCTATAGACTTGCAAAATTTGTAAAAATCGTAAAACCTATATTTGCTAACTTTCGCAATTATTTGTCTATACTATTGAAACTTTGCAAACCTATAGTATAAACTAAAACTAAGAAATGTAGCAAATTTCATTAAATTCTGTTGTTTAACAAAAGTTCTATAGACTTGCAAAATTTGTAAAAATCGTAAAACCTATATTTGCTAACTTTCGCAATTATTTGTCTAAACTATTGAAACTTTGCAAACTTGTAGTATAAACTAAATCTAAGAAATGTTGCAAATTTCATTAAATTCTGTTGTTTAACAAAAGTTCTATAGACTTGCAAAATTTGTAAAAATCGTAAAACCTATATTTGCTAACTTTCGCAATTATTTGTCTATACTATTGAAACTTTGCAAACCTATAGTATAAACTAAAACTAAGAAATGTAGCAAATTTCATTAAATTCTGTTGTTTAACAAAAGTTCTATAGACTTGCAAAATTTGTAAAAATCGTAAAACCTATATTTGCTAACTTTCGCAATTATTTGTCTATACTATTGAAACTTTGCAAACCTATAGTATAAACTAAAACTAAGAAATGTAGCAAATTTCATTAAATTCTGTTGTTTAACAAAAGTTCTATAGACTTGCAAAATTTGTAAAAATCGTAAAACCTATATTTGCTAACTTTCGCAATTATTTGTCTATACTATTGAAACTTTGCAAACCTATAGTATAAACTAAAACTAAGAAATGTAGCAAATTTCATTAAATTCTGTTGTTTAACAAAAGTTCTATAGACTTGCAAAATTTGTAAAAATCGTAAAACCTATATTTGCTAACTTTCGCAATTATTTGTCTATACTATTGAAACTTTGCAAACCTATAGTATAAACTAAAACTAAGAAATGTAGCAAATTTCATTAAATTCTGTTGTTTAACAAAAGTTCTATAGACTTGCAAAATTTGTAAAAATCGTAAAACCTATATTTGCTAACTTTCGCAATTATTTGTCTAAACTATTGAAACTTTGCAAACTTGTAGTATAAACTAAATCTAAGAAATGTTGCAAATTTCATTAAATTCTGTTGTTTAACAAAAGTTCTATAGACTTGCAAAATTTGTAAAAATCGTAAAACCTATATTTGCTAACTTTCGCAATTATTTGTCTATACTATTGAAACTTTGCAAACCTATAGTATAAACTAAAACTAAGAAATGTTGCAAATTTCATTAAATTCTGTTGTTTAACAAAAGTTCTATAGACTTGCAAAATTTGTAAAAATCGTAAAACCTATATTTGCTAACTTTCGCAATTATTTGTCTAAACTATTGAAACTTTGCAAACTTGTAGTATAAACTAAATCTAAGAAATGTTGCAAATTTCATTAAATTCTGTTGTTTAACAAAAATTCTATAGACTTGCAAAATTTGTAAAAATTGTAAAACCTATATTTGCTAACTTTCGCAATTATTTGTCTATACTATTGAAACTTTGCAAACCTATAGTATAAACTAAAACTAAGAAATGTTGCAAATTTCATTAAATTCTGTTGTTTAACAAAAGTTCTATAGACTTGCAAAATTTGTAAAAATTGTAAAACCTATATTTGCTAACTTTCGCAATTATTTGTCTATACTATTGAAACTTTGCAAACCTATAGTATAAACTAAAACTAAGAAATGTAGCAAATTTCATTAAATTCTGTTGTTTAACAAAAGTTCTATAGACTTGCAAAATTTGTAAAAATCGTAAAACCTATATTTGCTAACTTTCGCAATTATTTGTCTAAACTATTGAAACTTTGCAAACTTGTAGTATAAACTAAATCTAAGAAATGTTGCAAATTTCATTAAATTCTGTTGTTTAACAAAAGTTCTATAGACTTGCGAAATTTGTAAAAATCGTAAAACCTATATTTGCTAACTTTCGCAATTATTTGTCTATACTATTGAAACTTTGCAAACCTATAGTATAAACTAAAACTAAGAAATGTAGCAAATTTCATTAAATTCTGTTGTTTAACAAAAGTTCTATAGACTTGCAAAATTTGTAAAAATCGTAAAACCTATATTTGCTAACTTTCGCAATTATTTGTCTATACTATTGAAACTTTGCAAACCTATAGTATAAACTAAAACTAAGAAATGTAGCAAATTTCATTAAATTCTGTTGTTTAACAAAAGTTCTATAGACTTGCAAAATTTGTAAAAATCGTAAAACCTATATTTGCTAACTTTCGCAATTATTTGTCTATACTATTGAAACTTTGCAAACCTATAGTATAAACTAAAACTAAGAAATGTAGCAAATTTCATTAAATTCTGTTGTTTAACAAAAGTTCTATAGACTTGCAAAATTTGTAAAAATCGTAAAACCTATATTTGCTAACTTTCGCAATTATTTGTCTAAACTATTGAAACTTTGCAAACTTGTAGTATAAACTAAATCTAAGAAATGTTGCAAATTTCATTAAATTCTGTTGTTTAACAAAAGTTCTATAGACTTGCAAAATTTGTAAAAATCGTAAAACCTATATTTGCTAACTTTGGCAATTATTTGTCTAGACTATTGAAACTTCGCAAACTTGTAGAATAAACTAAATCTAAGAAATGTTGCAAATTTCATTAAATTCTGTTGTTTAACAAAAGTTCTATAGACTTGCAAAATTTGTAAAAATCGTAAAACCTATATTTGCTAACTTTCGCAATTATTTGTCTATACTATTGAAACTTTGCAAACCTATAGTATAAACTAAAACTAAGAAATGTAGCAAATTTCATTAAATTCTGTTGTTTAACAAAAGTTCTATAGACTTGCAAAATTTGTAAAAATCGTAAAACCTATATTTGCTAACTTTCGCAATTATTTGTCTAAACTATTGAAACTTTGCAAACTTGTAGTATAAACTAAATCTAAGAAATGTTGCAAATTTCATTAAATTCTGTTGTTTAACAAAAATTCTATAGACTTGCAAAATTTGTAAAAATTGTAAAACCTATATTTGCTAACTTTCGCAATTATTTGTCTATACTATTGAAACTTTGCAAACCTATAGTATAAACTAAAACTAAGAAATGTTGCAAATTTCATTAAATTCTGTTGTTTAACAAAAGTTCTATAGACTTGCAAAATTTGTAAAAATTGTAAAACCTATATTTGCTAACTTTCGCAATTATTTGTCTATACTATTGAAACTTTGCAAACCTATAGTATAAACTAAAACTAAGAAATGTAGCAAATTTCATTAAATTCTGTTGTTTAACAAAAGTTCTATAGACTTGCAAAATTTGTAAAAATCGTAAAACCTATATTTGCTAACTTTCGCAATTATTTGTCTAAACTATTGAAACTTTGCAAACTTGTAGTATAAACTAAATCTAAGAAATGTTGCAAATTTCATTAAATTCTGTTGTTTAACAAAAGTTCTATAGACTTGCAAAATTTGTAAAAATCGTAAAACCTATATTTGCTAACTTTCGCAATTATTTGTCTATACTATTGAAACTTTGCAAACCTATAGTATAAACTAAAACTAAGAAATGTAGCAAATTTCATTAAATTCTGTTGTTTAACAAAAGTTCTATAGACTTGCAAAATTTGTAAAAATCGTAAAACCTATATTTGCTAACTTTCGCAATTATTTGTCTATACTATTGAAACTTTGCAAACCTATAGTATAAACTAAAACTAAGAAATGTAGCAAATTTCATTAAATTCTGTTGTTTAACAAAAATTCTATAGACTTGCAAAATTTGTAAAAATCGTAAAACCTAAATTTGCTAACTTTGGCAATTATTTGTCTAGACTATTGAAACTTTGCAAACCTATAGTATAAACTAAAACTAAGAAATGTTGCAAATTTCATTAAATTCTGTTGTTTAACAAAAGTTCTATAGACTTGCAAAATTTGTAAAAATCGTAAAACCTATATTTGCTAACTTTGGCAATTATTTGTCTAAACTATTGAAACTTTGCAAACTTGTAGTATAAACTAAATCTAAGAAATGTTGCAAATTTCATTAAATTCTGTTGTTTAACAAAAGTTCTATAGACTTGCAAAATTTGTAAAAATCGTAAAACCTAAATTTGCTAACTTTGGCAATTATTTGTCTAAACTATTGAAATTTTGCAAACTTGTAGTATAAACTAAATCTAAGAAATGTTGCAAATTTCATTAAATTCTGTTGTTTAACAAAAGTTCTATAGACTTGCAAAATTTGTAAAAATCGTAAAACCTATATTTGCTAACTTTCGCAATTATTTGTCTAAACTATTGAAATTTTGCAAACTTGTAGTATAAACTAAATCTAAGAAATGTTGCAAATTTCATTAAATTCTGTTGTTTAACAAAAGTTCTATAGACTTGCAAAATTTGTAAAAATCGTAAAACCTATATTTGCTAACTTTCGCAATTATTTGTCTAAACTATTGAAATTTTGCAAACTTGTAGTATAAACTAAATCTAAGAAATGTTGCAAATTTCATTAAATTCTGTTGTTTAACAAAAGTTCTATAGACTTGCAAAATTTGTAAAAATCGTAAAACCTATATTTGCTAACTTTCGCAATTATTTGTCTAAACTATTGAAATTTTGCAAACTTGTAGTATAAACTAAATCTAAGAAATGTTGCAAATTTCATTAAATTCTGTTGTTTAACAAAAGTTCTATAGACTTGCAAAATTTGTAAAAATCGTAAAACCTATATTTGCTAACTTTCGCAATTATTTGTCTAAACTATTGAAACTTTGCAAACTTGTAGTATAAACTAAATCTAAGAAATGTTGCAAATTTCATTAAATTCTGTTGTTTAACAAAAGTTCTATAGACTTGCAAAATTTGTAAAAATCGTAAAACCTAAATTTGCTAACTTTCGCAATTATTTGTCTAAACTATTGAAACTTTGCAAACTTGTAGTATAAACTAAATCTAAAAAACGTTGCAAATTTCATTAAATTCTGTTGTTTAACAAAAGTTCTATAGACTTGCAAAATTTGTAAAAATCGTAAAACCTATATTTGCTAACTTTGGCAATTATTTGTCTAAACTATTGAAACTTTGCAACCCTATAGTATAAACTAAAACTAAGAAATGTAGCAAATTTCATTAAATTCTGTTGTTTAACAAAAGTTCTATAGACTTGCAAAATTTGTAAAAATCGTAAAACCTATATTTGCTAACTTTGGCAATTATTTGTCTAAACTATTGAAACTTTGCAAACTTGTAGTATAAACTAAATCTAAGAAATGTTGCAAATTTCATTAAATTCTGTTGTTTAACAAAAGTTCTATAGACTTGCAAAATTTGTAAAAATCGTAAAACCTATATTTGCTAACTTTCGCAATTATTTGTCTAAACTATTGAAACTTTGCAAACTTGTAGTATAAACTAAATCTAAGAAATGTTGCAAATTTCATTAAATTCTGTTGTTTAACAAAAGTTCTATAGACTTGCAAAATTTGTAAAAATCGTAAAACCTATATTTGCTAACTTTCGCAATTATTTGTCTATACTATTGAAACTTTGCAAACCTATAGTATAAACTAAAACTAAGAAATGTAGCAAATTTCATTAAATTCTGTTGTTTAACAAAAGTTCTATAGACTTGCAAAATTTGTAAAAATCGTAAAACCTATATTTGCTAACTTTCGCAATTATTTGTCTAAACTATTGAAACTTTGCAAACTTGTAGTATAAACTAAATCTAAGAAATGTTGCAAATTTCATTAAATTCTGTTGTTTAACAAAAATTCTATAGACTTGCAAAATTTGTAAAAATTGTAAAACCTATATTTGCTAACTTTCGCAATTATTTGTCTATACTATTGAAACTTTGCAAACCTATAGTATAAACTAAAACTAAGAAATGTTGCAAATTTCATTAAATTCTGTTGTTTAGCAAAAGTTCTATAGACTTGCAAAATTTGTAAAAATTGTAAAACCTATATTTGCTAACTTTCGCAATTATTTGTCTATACTATTGAAACTTTGCAAACCTATAGTATAAACTAAAACTAAGAAATGTAGCAAATTTCATTAAATTCTGTTGTTTAACAAAAGTTCTATAGACTTGCAAAATTTGTAAAAATCGTAAAACCTAAATTTGCTAACTTTGGCAATTATTTGTCTAGACTATTGAAACTTCGCAAACTTGTAGAATAAACTAAATCTAAGAAATGTTGCAAATTTCATTAAATTCTGTTGTTTAACAAAAGTTCTATAGACTTGCAAAATTTGTAAAAATCGTAAAACCTAAATTTGCTAACTTTCGCAATTATTTGTCTAAACTATTGAAACTTTGCAAACTTGTAGTATAAACTAAATCTAAAAAACGTTGCAAATTTCATTAAATTCTGTTGTTTAACAAAAGTTCTATAGACTTGCAAAATTTGTAAAAATCGTAAAACCTATATTTGCTAACTTTGGCAATTATTTGTCTAAACTATTGAAACTTTGCAAACTTGTAGTATAAACTAAATCTAAGAAATGTTGCAAATTTCATTAAATTCTGTTGTTTAACAAAAGTTCTATAGACTTGCAAAATTTGTAAAAATCGTAAAACCTATATTTGCTAACTTTCGCAATTATTTGTCTAAACTATTGAAACTTTGCAAACTTGTAGTATAAACTAAATCTAAGAAATGTTGCAAATTTCATTAAATTCTGTTGTTTAACAAAAATTCTATAGACTTGCAAAATTTGTAAAAATTGTAAAACCTATATTTGCTAACTTTCGCAATTATTTGTCTATACTATTGAAACTTTGCAAACCTATAGTATAAACTAAAACTAAGAAATGTAGCAAATTTCATTAAATTCTGTTGTTTAACAAAAGTTCTATAGACTTGCAAAATTTGTAAAAATCGTAAAACCTAAATTTGCTAACTTTGGCAATTATTTGTCTAGACTATTGAAACTTCGCAAACTTGTAGAATAAACTAAATCTAAGAAATGTTGCAAATTTCATTAAATTCTGTTGTTTAACAAAAGTTCTAAAGACTTGCAAAATTTGTAAAAATCGTAAAACCTATATTTGCTAACTTTCGCAATTATTTGTCTAAACTATTGAAACTTTGCAAACTTGTAGTATAAACTAAATCTAAGAAATGTTGCAAATTTCATTAAATTCTGTTGTTTAACAAAAGTTCTATAGACTTGCAAAATTTGTAAAAATCGTAAAACCTATATTTGCTAACTTTCGCAATTATTTGTCTAAACTATTGAAATTTTGCAAACTTGTAGTATAAACTAAATCTAAGAAATGTTGCAAATTTCATTAAATTCTGTTGTTTAACAAAAGTTCTATAGACTTGCAAAATTTGTAAAAATCGTAAAACCTAAATTTGCTAACTTTCGCAATTATTTGTCTAAACTATTGAAACTTTGCAAACTTGTAGTATAAACTAAATCTAAAAAACGTTGCAAATTTCATTAAATTCTGTTGTTTAACAAAAGTTCTATAGACTTGCAAAATTTGTAAAAATCGTAAAACCTATATTTGCTAACTTTGGCAATTATTTGTCTAAACTATTGAAACTTTGCAAACTTGTAGTATAAACTAAATCTAAGAAATGTTGCAAATTTCATTAAATTCTGTTGTTTAACAAAAGTTCTATAGACTTGCAAAATTTGTAAAAATCGTAAAACCTATATTTGCTAACTTTCGCAATTATTTGTCTAAACTATTGAAACTTTGCAAACTTGTAGTATAAACTAAATCTAAGAAATGTTGCAAATTTCATTAAATTCTGTTGTTTAACAAAAGTTCTATAGACTTGCAAAATTTGTAAAAATCGTAAAACCTATATTTGCTAACTTTCGCAATTATTTGTCTATACTATTGAAACTTTGCAAACCTATAGTATAAACTAAAACTAAGAAATGTAGCAAATTTCATTAAATTCTGTTGTTTAACAAAAGTTCTATAGACTTGCAAAATTTGTAAAAATCGTAAAACCTATATTTGCTAACTTTCGCAATTATTTGTCTAAACTATTGAAACTTTGCAAACTTGTAGCATAAACTAAATCTAAGAAATGTTGCAAATTTCATTAAATTCTGTTGTTTAACAAAAATTCTATAGACTTGCAAAATTTGTAAAAATTGTAAAACCTATATTTGCTAACTTTCGCAATTATTTGTCTAAACTATTGAAACTTTGCAAACTTGTAGTATAAACTAAATCTAAGAAATGTTGCAAATTTCATTAAATTCTGTTGTTTAACAAAAATTCTATAGACTTGCAAAATTTGTAAAAATTGTAAAACCTATATTTGCTAACTTTCGCAATTATTTGTCTATACTATTGAAACTTTGCAAACCTATAGTATAAACTAAAACTAAGAAATGTAGCAAATTTCATTAAATTCTGTTGTTTAACAAAAATTCTATAGACTTGCAAAATTTGTAAAAATTGTAAAACCTATATTTGCTAACTTTCGCAATTATTTGTCTATACTATTGAAACTTTGCAAACCTATAGTATAAACTAAAACTAAGAAATGTAGCAAATTTCATTAAATTCTGTTGTTTAACAAAAGTTCTATAGACTTGCAAAATTTGTAAAAATCGTAAAACCTAAATTTGCTAACTTTGGCAATTATTTGTCTAGACTATTGAAACTTCGCAAACTTGTAGAATAAACTAAATCTAAGAAATGTTGCAAATTTCATTAAATTCTGTTGTTTAACAAAAGTTCTATAGACTTGCAAAATTTGTAAAAATCGTAAAACCTATATTTGCTAACTTTCGCAATTATTTGTCTAAACTATTGAAACTTTGCAAACTTGTAGTATAAACTAAATCTCAGAAACGTTGCAAATTTCATTAAATTCTGTTGTTTAACAAAAGTTCTAAAGACTTGCAAAATTTGTAAAAATCGTAAAACCTATATTTGCTAACTTTCGCAATTATTTGTCTATACTATTGAAACTTTGCAAACCTATAGTATAAACTAAAACTAAGAAATGTAGCAAATTTCATTAAATTCTGTTGTTTAACAAAAGTTCTATAGACTTGCAAAATTTGTAAAAATTGTAAAACCTATATTTGCTAACTTTCGCAATTATTTGTCTATACTATTGAAACTTTGCAAACCTATAGTATAAACTAAAACTAAGAAATGTAGCAAATTTCATTAAATTCTGTTGTTTAACAAAAGTTCTATAGACTTGCAAAATTTGTAAAAATCGTAAAACCTAAATTTGCTAACTTTGGCAATTATTTGTCTAGACTATTGAAACTTCGCAAACTTGTAGAATAAACTAAATCTAAGAAATGTTGCAAATTTCATTAAATTCTGTTGTTTAACAAAAGTTCTAAAGACTTGCAAAATTTGTAAAAATCGTAAAACCTATATTTGCTAACTTTCGCAATTATTTGTCTAAACTATTGAAACTTTGCAAACTTGTAGTATAAACTAAATCTAAGAAATGTTGCAAATTTCATTAAATTCTGTTGTTTAACAAAAGTTCTATAGACTTGCAAAATTTGTAAAAATCGTAAAACCTATATTTGCTAACTTTCGCAATTATTTGTCTAAACTATTGAAACTTTGCAAACTTGTAGTATAAACTAAATCTAAGAAATGTTGCAAATTTCATTAAATTCTGTTGTTTAACAAAAGTTCTAAAGACTTGCAAAATTTGTAAAAATCGTAAAACCTATATTTGCTAACTTTCGCAATTATTTGTCTAAACTATTGAAACTTTGCAAACTTGTAGTATAAACTAAATCTCAGAAACGATGCAAATTTCATTAAATTCTGTTGTTTAACAAAAGTTCTAAAGACTTGCAAAATTTGTAAAAATCGTAAAACCTATATTTGCTAACTTTCGCAATTATTTGTCTAAACTATTGAAACTTTGCAAACTTGTAGTATAAACTAAATCTAAGAAACGTTGCAAATTTCATTAAATTCTGTTGTTTAACAAAAGTTCTATAGACTTGCAAAATTTGTAAAAATCGTAAAACCTATATTTGCTAACTTTGGCAATTATTTGTCTAAACTATTGAAACTTTGCAAACTTGTAGTATAAACTAAATCTCAGAAACGTTGCAAATTTCATTAAATTCTGTTGTTTAACAAAAGTTCTATAGACTTGCAAAATTTGTAAAAATCGTAAAACCTAAATTTGCTAACTTTCGCAATTATTTGTTTAGACTATTGAAACTTTGCAAACTTGTAGAATAAACTAAATCTAAGAAATGTTGCAAATTTCATTAAATTCTGTTGTTTAACAAAAGTTCTAAAGACTTGCAAAATTTGTAAAAATCGTAAAACCTATATTTGCTAACTTTCGCAATTATTTGTCTAAACTATTGAAACTTTGCAAACTTGTAGTATAAACTAAATCTAAGAAATGTTGCAAATTTCATTAAATTCTGTTGTTTAACAAAAGTTCTAAAGACTTGCAAAATTTGTAAAAATCGTAAAACCTATATTTGCTAACTTTCGCAATTATTTGTCTAAACTATTGAAACTTTGCAAACTTGTAGTATAAACTAAATCTCAGAAACGATGCAAATTTCATTAAATTCTGTTGTTTAACAAAAGTTCTAAAGACTTGCAAAATTTGTAAAAATCGTAAAACCTATATTTGCTAACTTTCGCAATTATTTGTCTAAACTATTGAAACTTTGCAAACTTGTAGTATAAACTAAATCTAAGAAACGTTGCAAATTTCATTAAATTCTGTTGTTTAACAAAAGTTCTATAGACTTGCAAAATTTGTAAAAATCGTAAAACCTATATTTGCTAACTTTGGCAATTATTTGTCTAAACTATTGAAACTTTGCAAACTTGTAGTATAAACTAAATCTCAGAAACGTTGCAAATTTCATTAAATTCTGTTGTTTAACAAAAGTTCTATAGACTTGCAAAATTTGTAAAAATCGTAAAACCTAAATTTGCTAACTTTCGCAATTATTTGTTTAGACTATTGAAACTTTGCAAACTTGTAGAATAAACTAAATCTAAGAAATGTTGCAAATTTCATTAAATTCTGTTGTTTAACAAAAGTTCTATAGACTTGCACAATTTGTAAAAATCGTAAAACCTAAATTTGCTAACTTTCGCAATTATTTGTCTATACTATTGAAACTTTGCAAACTTGTAGTATAAACTAAATCTCAGAAACGTTGCAAATTTCATTAAATTCTGTTGTTTAACAAAAGTTCTAAAGACTTGCAAAATTTGTAAAAATCGTAAAACCTAAATTTGCTAACTTTCGCAATTATTTGTCTATACTATTGAAACTTTGCAAACTTGTAGTATAAACTAAATCTAAGAAATGTTGCAAAATTCATTAAATGCTGTTGTTTAACAAAAGTTCTATAGACTTGCAAAATTTGTAAAAATCGTAAAACCTAAATTTGCTAACTTTCGCAATTATTTGTTTAGACTATTGAAACTTTGCAAACTTGTAGTATAAACTAAATCTAAGAAATGTTGCAAAATTCATTAAATGCTGTTGTTTAACAAAAGTTCTATAGACTTGCAAAATTTGTAAAAATCGTAAAACCTAAATTTGCTAACTTTCGCAATTATTTGTTTAGACTATTGAAACTTTGCAAACTAGTAGTATAAACTAAATCTAAGAAATGTTGCAAATTTCATTAAATTCTGTTGTTTAACAAAAGTTCTAAAGACTTGCAAAATTTGTAAAAATCGTAAAACCTAAATTTGCTAACTTTCGCAATTATTTGTCTATACTATTGAAACTTTGCAAACTTGTAGTATAAACTAAATCTAAGAAATGTTGCAAAATTCATTAAATGCTGTTGTTTAACAAAAGTTCTATAGACTTGCAAAATTTGTAAAAATCGTAAAACCTAAATTTGCTAACTTTCGCAATTATTTGTTTAGACTATTGAAACTTTGCAAACTAGTAGTATAAACTAAATCTAAGAAATGTTGCAAATTTCATTAAATTCTGTTGTTTAAAAAAAGTTCTATAGACTTGCAAAATTTGTAAAAATCGTAAAACCTAAATTTGCTAACTTTCGCAATTATTTGTCTAGACTATTGAAACTTTGCAAACTTGTAGTATAAACTAAATCTAAGAAATGTTGCAAATTTCATTAAATTCTGTTGTTTAATAAAAGTTCTATAGACTTGCAAAATTTGTAAAAATCGTAAAACCTAAATTTGCTAACTTTCGCATTTATTTGTCTAGACTGTTAAAACTTTGCAAACTTGTAGTATAAACTAAAACTAAGAAATGTTGCAAATTTCATTAAATTCTGTTGTTTAACAAAAGTTCTATAGACTTGCAAAATTTGTAAAAATCGTAAAACCTAAATTTGCTAACTTTCGCAATTATTTGTCTAGACTATTGAAACTTTGCAAACTTGTAGTATAAACTAAATCTAAGAAATGTTGCAAATTTCATTAAATTCTGTTGTTTAACAAAAGTTCTATAGACTTGCAAAATTTGTAAAAATCGTAAAACCTAAATTTGCTAACTTTCGCATTTATTTGTCTAGACTGTTAAAACTTTGCAAACTTGTAGTATAAACTAAAACTAAGAAATGTTGCAAATTTCATTAAATTCTGTTGTTTAACAAAAGTTCTATAGACTTGCAAAATTTGTAAAAATCGTAAAACCTACATTTGTTAACTTTCGCAATTATTTGTCGGGACTATTGAAACTTTGCAAACTTGTAGTATAAACTAAATCTAAGAAATGTTGCAAATTTCATCAAATTCTGTTGTTTAATAAAAGTTCTATAGACTTGCAAAATTTGTAAAAATCGTAAAACCTAAATTTGCTAACTTTCGCAATTATTTGTTTAGACTATTGAAACTTTGCAAACTAGTAGTATAAACTAAATCTAAGAAATGTTGCAAATTTCATTAAATTCTGTTGTTTAACAAAAGTTCTACAGACTTGCAAAATTTGTAAAAATCGTAAAAACTAAATTTGCTAACTTTCGCAATTATTTGTCTATACTATTGAAATTTTGCAAACTTGTAGTATAAACTAAATCTAAGAAATGTTGCAAATTTCATTAAATTCTGTTGTTTAAAAAAAGTTCTATAGACTTGCAAAATTTGTAAAAATCGTAAAACCTAAATTTGCTAACTTTCGCAATTATTTGTCTAGACTATTGAAACTTTGCAAACTTGTAGTATAAACTAAATCTAAGAAATGTTGCAAATTTCATTAAATTCTGTTGTTTAATAAAAGTTCTATAGACTTGCAAAATTTGTAAAAATCGTAAAACCTAAATTTGCTAACTTTCGCATTTATTTGTCTAGACTGTTAAAACTTTGCAAACTTGTAGTATAAACTAAAACTAAGAAATGTTGCAAATTTCATTAAATTCTGTTGTTTAACAAAAGTTCTATAGACTTGCAAAATTTGTAAAAATCGTAAAACCTACATTTGTTAACTTTCGCAATTATTTGTCGGGACTATTGAAACTTTGCAAACTTGTAGTATAAACTAAATCTAAAAAATGTTGCAAATTTCATTAAATTCTGTTGTTTAATAAAAGTTCTATAGACTTGCAAAATTTGTAAAAATCGTAAAACCTAAATTTGCTAACTTTCGCAATTATTTGTCTAGACTATTGAAACTTTGCAAACTTGTAGTATAAACTAAATCTAAGAAATGTTGCAAAATTCATTTAATTCTGTCGTTTAACAAAAGTTCTATCGACTTGTAAAATTTGTAAAAATCGTAAAACCTAAATTTGCTAACTTTGGCAATTATTTGTCTAGACTATTGAAACTTTTCAAACTTGTAGTATAAACTAAATCTAAGAAATGTTGCAAATTTCATTAAATGCTGTTGTTTAACAAAAGTTCTATAGACTTGCAAAATTTGTAAAAATCGTAAAACCTAAATTTGCTAACTTTCGCAATTATTTGTCTAAACTATTGAAACTTTGCAAACTTGTAGTATAAACTAAATCTAAGAAATGTAGCAAATTTCATTAAATTCTGTTGTTTAACAAAAGTTCTATAGACTTGCAAAATTTGTAAAAATCGTAAAACCTATATTTGCTAACTTTCGCAATTATTTGTCTAAACTATTGAAACTTTGCAAACTTGTAGTATAAACTAAATCTAAGAAACGTTGCAAATTTCATTAAATTCTGTTGTTTAACAAAAGTTCTATAGACTTGCAAAATTTGTAAAAATCGTAAAACCTATATTTGCTAACTTTGGCAATTATTTGTCTAGACTATTGAAACTTCGCAAACTTGTAGAATAAACTAAATCTAAGAAATGTTGCAAATTTCATTAAATTCTGTTGTTTAACAAAAGTTCTATTGACTTGTATACGATATCTATCAAAACTAATCTAGATATATAAAATACAGATATATCAACGTCTTCAAAAAAGTCTAATCTATATAGATAAGTAACTGGATTTTATAGATAACTATTAGTTTGCGAAATATTTGCAAGTTTCTTACGTTTAACAAGTTTTCATAGTTTGTTGACTTGTATACGATATCTATCAAAACTAATCTAGATATATAAAATACAGATATATCAACGTCTTCAAAAAAGTCTAATCTATATAGATAAGTAACTGGATTTTATAGATAACTATTAGTTTGCGAAATATTTGCAAGTTTCTTACGTTTAACAAGTTTTCATAGTTTGTTGACTTGTATACGATATCTATCAAAACTAATCTAGATATATAAAATACAGATATATCAACGTCTTCAAAAAAGTCTAATCTATATAGATAAGTAACTGGATTTTATAGATAACTATTAGTTTGCGAAATATTTGCAAGTTTCTTACGTTTAACAAGTTTTCATAGTTTGTTGACTTGTATACGTTATCTATCAAAATTAATCTAGATATATAAAATACAGATATATCAACGTCTTCAAAAAAGTCTA